>CM076569.1:968304507-968614916 GCA_034641835.2 Pinus albicaulis
AAAGTTAGGCTTTATAGTGAACATATGCCTGATCTCATTATCTAAAAAGAACAGATTTTCAAAATACTGAAGAAGTATTCTGCCTGTTGGTGATCCTTGAGGCAGTTGTTGTCTAGCTTGCTCTTTTGCATGATTTCTGATTTTTAGATCATACTCTTTCTGAGGCATTAACTTGTCATTCAATGTGTGAATATCAGGCAAACCTGCTTCTGACAATGTTTTGTATTTGGCTAAAAATCTTGAGATGGATAAATTCATGTCTTTACACCGGTCCTCTAGATTACTCATTATGTTTCTTTTGTTCAGGACCTTTTTGATTTGAAGAATGGTTTTTGTTCTATCAACAATTTTCAATTCTTCCAACTCTTCCCTGGTTTTACTGTTTAAAAAAGCTATGAGTTGGATTGCTTGGGCTGGTTTTTTGTCAATTTCCCTCTTAGTCTTATCAATCTCTGCACTAGCAACTTGAAGTAACTCCCTCTGTTCATAAATTATCCGAATTGAAGGCCATTGAGAATGAATGCCATCAATAATTTTGGTCCATAAATGACTTTTTATAAAGGCCACTTGATCTGTAAGATTTACTTCTGCTTGCAGAATCTTTACCTGTTCTTGTAGTCGATCAGCCCTTTGCTCATGTCCTCTAGAAGTAATCAAGGCATCATTTTTGGATTTTTCCAAATTTTTAATAGTGCCTCTCAAACTAAGAATCTCTTTATCTTGGTCTTGTGGTGTGGTCCTCTGTGAGGATGAAGAAGAAGAGGCAGAGATTAGAGAAGTAATTGGCACTGCATTTGGCAGTACTCCGTTCGGTGCCAAGTGTTCTGCCAAAGTAGATGGTATAGCAGTGTTTACAGTGGGGATCATTGTAGGAATGACCATTGGTTGTGCTTTTCTTAGTTCTTCATTCTCTTTCATTAGAGCTTCCATTTGACTTTCCATTGTTTTTATCTGACCTGACATTTGATGTACAAGCTCCTTTAAATCATCATTCTCTGTTTTTTGCTGTAGAATTTCTTTTGCTTGAGAGTTTTCACTCTGAGGCAACTTCAACTGTTTTCTAAGAGCAGCTATATCCTCATTTTTATGTTTAATTAAGACTTTTGCCCCGTCAATGTTGGCTGGGTCACCCCCTGCTTCAATCACTATATCTTCTAGTGCTTTTATTCTTAAATTATTAGCATACAGTGAGGCTTTGTCCAACCTCATTTGATTTTGGAGGTTGAGCACTGTTTTCTCAAGCCTAATTGATTTCATAGTTTTACTGACAATTTTGGAATATAGCATTTCGGTATTGCTCCTATGAAATTCAATTTGATCTAATTCATGAATGGCATCTGCATCCAGTTCAAGATCTGTTTTGGAATAATCTGCCACTGATTTTGGCTCAGCCACTGTAGGCTTCAATAATGACATTACCAATTTATTGGATGAATAATCAAATGCTGAAAGAATCTTGTCTTTGTTTCCAGGCTTTTCTTTAAGAAATCTAGAATGAGCTTGATTCTTGAGCTCTTCATTCTTCTCTTTAATCTGTCTGAATCTGATCTGAATCTCTGACTCTGTATTGTCAGTTTCGTGAGAAGAAGGAGGCAAATTGACAGTAGCCTAGTTTTCCTTCATGACTGTATCTTTTTGTTGTGTTCCAATTTTTACATTTTGAAGCTCTTCTAATGTTTGAGTGACTATTGTTGTTGCTTCATCATTTATATCAATATTTACAACCTTATCCTTTTCTTCTTCTGTTGACTTGCTTCTTTTACTATAAGGAGTTCTGAATTTTATGTCCTCAATAGTCTCAGCTATGAAACTATCTCCTTCTCTGTCTCTTTTATGTACATTATAAATATCTTTGCTTGTAGAAGCCACCTGTATTGTCTGTTCAATCTGTTTGCCTTTGCCACTGTCTACCTGTATTACCTGTACTGCCTGTGAATCATCATCAGATAGGGTGTTTGGCTCCCATTCAATTTTATTTACATATCTTTCAATATTGGGCTTAGGATCATGCAAGTAAACAGGCAACTTACATTTTACCCTTATTGCACTCAAAATACCTTGTGGGTCATACTTCCATGTAAAACTACATGGGAACTTATACTCTTTAAGTTTGACATTTATCTCATTGGCAGCTTCTCTGATATTCACAATGAATGGCCCAATGTGATTTTTCAGCTTAAATTGGGTCTTTTTCTTGTAAGCTATGAAGTGGATTTCATCTACATTCAATAGTTGTCTCAGATATTCTAAAGCAAATATTCTTGTAGTTACAAATTTGGGTAACTTATATGGGGCCAGGGATGAGCCATACACTCTGATTTCTGTATGATTTTGATATAAATACCAATCTCCAATTTTGTAGCTCTTTGATAACTGCAGAATTCTTCTTGTCTCATCATTGATCCTAGGGATCTGTTGTTTTTCCAAGAGATACATAGCAGGGGCTATAAATGAGTCATTGAAATCTGTAAAACTATACTCTTTGTTTCATTTCCTTAGAATAGATGACCAAAATACTACTGATAGAACTTTTCCTTCTGCATCCACTTTCTGACATTCAATTGGAAACTTATCTGTTTGATAATATAGGAAGAGGTGTAGTAGATAAGAGGAGTATCTGAAAACTCCTTCTTCTGATAATTTGGATAATTGATAATGCATATTATCAGCAATACATCTAGCAAAATTGAACTGAATGGATGGTGATTGACCAGGGTTTAGAGTTGACAGAAAACCTAGGATAGCCACATCAGTGAATTCATCACTGGCGTATCCTAGTATGAAGGAGAGCATTGAGACAATTTTTCTAGTTTCATCTGGGAAATCAACGGTGTCGAAAGGAGGATCTAACTTAGGAATATCAACTTGATTTGGACAAAAAGTCTAGTATATTTTGAATCTAGCATTGAAATCCAAGTCAAGATATAGTTGGGTTAAATCTTCTCTTGTTAGGGTAGCAGAATCGGGGTCATGATTCATTTGCAGCATGGAATTTATCGACTCTTCAGTGATGTAAAACAGGGTTTCTTTTTCTTTGTTTACAATACATCTTTGTTCTGGCATATAATAGGCTTCGCATAATCTGATAAATTCAGGAACAGAATGAGTGAGAGGGACAATATATCTAGGCAGATTGGATTCCCAAATTGGAATATCTTTGTCACCTTTTTCCACTGATTTTCCATAGCACCAATTATAGACATCAAGCGGGTTAAATTCTACATTAGGGTCTAGTATTCTACAGTCTAGATCAACTAAAGGGCTCTTCTCTGGAGAAATGACTGGAGGCTGGACTGGTCTGACCACTTCTGTAGAATCAACCGTGAGTGCAGGAGTTGGTTTGTCGATTTTGAAGGACATAAGCTGAGGAAACTTTGCAGAAGACTTCTTTTCAGATTTTGGGCCTCCATTCTTGGGGGTTACCTGCTTCTTGGTCATTTTTAATAATGAACGAAGCAAGCTTAAACGGTTTGCTAAGTTCCTTTACGAGAAACAGGGGTTTCTTGGCGAATTTCTACTGAAAATGGGGTTTCTGAGCAGGGTTTTTAGGAAATGCAAGGAATTTAAAGTTCAGGACGTGTATTTAAAATCGATTTCAACAGCAAAATGGACCAGGGTATGGAAAAAACTGCAAGAAAGGGCAATTAGGGATTCCAGGGAAATTTTGACAGAGTTTTCCATGAAAAATGGACACTTTTTTGCAATAACTTTGGTAATTATTTGAAATCGACAGGAATTTTGAAATCTCAGAGGGCAACTTCGAATAAAAGTACCTGGAGAACCAGCGGAATTCGGTTGAAGACGTTGCAGAGGTGCTCAGTCTTCAATTTTTTGAAAATGGATTCGCAGAGGACAATGTAGTACTTTGTAATGGAAATTCAGGGCAATGGGCGTCGAAAAATGGTACTGGTAGGTTGAAAATGGCTCTACAAAGTTTCTCAGGGTTCAAACGGCGTGATTTTGAGGAAAACGGTTCTGCAATGTTTTTACAGGTTTAAAGCGAAAAGGTGAAAATTTGAATGCAAATAATAATTTTAATGTTATCCTTCGATGGTATAACCATAGTTAAATGACATTAAACTCGGGTTAAACGGGTGAGGTTTAGGGAATACCGCCATTGGTATTCGTGAAGGTAAATGGTGGTAAGCGGAAACTAGCTTTTCGAACGCGATACAACGTGGTAGCGACACGTAAGCGCGGGTGGTTTGGAAAAACCACCCATTTCGCGCGGCTTTGCCAAAACATCAAACGATTACTTTATGAGCGCGGAAATGTATTAGCGCCGTCGGATCTGGATTCAACGAGCGAACGGCCACGATGAAAAGGAAAGGTGCGGGGAAAAGGTAAGTTATCGGGTTCAGTGCGATACTATTGCAAAAGTGTCACAAGACCGACGAAAATGGAAATCGTTCAAAACGTCAGTAAGAGCGACGCTTACCGAAAAGGTGAAAGGTAAGTTATCGGGTTCACTTTGGGTCATTGATCTTGGGAAACCGTCGCTATACCGACCTTTAGAGAAATGTGTCGCAATACTGACACTTAGGAAAAGTGTCGCAATTCCGACACTATGCCCCAAAGCGTCGTTAGACGGCTTCCTCCAAACCTCTCTATTATATGTTTTACGAAGATATGGTAAGTAACTCTCTCTTGTTCTTCGTAGAAATAATTATATATAATTTTTATTTTTATTTTCAAAATAGATTAAAAAATTGTATAGAAAAATTATTAATTCATCAATATGTGTGTGTTGTGAGGAATAATTTCATAGTTCAACTTAATGGTTCATTATATAATCATGTGAGCATCACCAATGATATATCTTAAAAATCAACTGAAAAGCCATGTGTACAAAATCGATGTATACTCTAGAGAGTGGTTCTCATATCACTATGTAAATTGTTGTATGCTACTTCAACAAAATTATAAGATAAACTGTAATACACATTATATATGCACCATAACAATTGCCATACAACTAATTTGTTTTAGGATAGATGTGGCATTTTAGGGGTAAATTCTATATGATGTGTATATCAATCTATTAGGTGTTGATAAGTTTTGAGTATCTAAGAAATGATAAGGAATATCCATACATCATGATCTTGTAATGTGATTATAAATTGTCTATAATTTCCATAAAATGTATAAATGATTTGTTTTAAAAAAATCAACACAATCAACCCTAAACAATGCTCATGATGTGGAATGTCATTGCTCATGATGTGGAATGTCATTGGCGAAACCAAAATGATGGTCACATGTCCCATTTCTATGGTAATGGTGATCATATATATGTTGTAGCGACACTTGATGAGTAATTAAATAAATCTAAGAGTGTGACTCATTGTGCCATATTTGGAAAGCTAATTAATGATGCTTTAAGTAATTAGGACATAATGAGAGATCATCTTCACATCTTCACTGAAATATATTGGTAATTGTAGTCACTATATGGACCGCACATGCATGCTAGAAAAATTGAAATATAAGCGATAATACACATCTTATATCTGCCATAACAATTGTCATACAACTTATGGAAAGCTAATTAATGATGCTTTAAGTAATTAGGACTTAATGAGAGATCATCTTCACATCTTCATTGAAATATATTGGTAATTGTAGTCACTATATGGACCGCACATGCATGCTAGAAAAATTGAAATATAAGCTATAATACACATCTTATATCTGCCATAACAATTGTCATACAACTTATGGAAAGCTAATTAATGACGCTTTAAGTAATTAGGACTTAATGAGAGATCATCTTCACATCTTCACCGAAATATATTGGTAATTGTAGTCACTATATGGACCGCACATGCATGCTAGAAAAATTGAAATATAAGCTATAATACACATCTTATATCTGCCATAACAATTGTCATACAACTTATGGAAAGCTAATTAATGATGCTTTAAGTAATTAGGACTTAATGAGAGATCATCTTCACATCTTCACTGAAATATATTGGTAATTGTAGTCACTATATGGACCGCACATGCATGCTAGAAAAATTGAAATATAAGCTATAATACACCTCTTATATCTGCCATAACAATTGTCATACAACTTATGGAAAGCTAATTAATGATGCTTTAAGTAATTAGGACTTAATGAGAGATCATCTTCACATCTTCTTGAAATATATTGGTAATTGTAGTCACTATATGGACCGCACATGCATGCTAGAAAAATTGAAATATAAGCTATAATACATCTTATATGTATAACAATTGTCATACAACTTATGGAAAGCTAATTAATGATGCTTTAAGTAATTAGGACTTAATGAGAGATCATCTTCACATCTTCACTGAAATATATTGGTAATTGTAGTCACTATATGGACCGCACATGCATGCTAGAAAAATTGAAATATAAGCTATAATACACATCTTATATCTGCCATAACAATTGTCATACAACTTATGGAAAGCTAATTAATGATGCTTTAATTAATTAGGACTTAATGAGAGATCATCTTCACATCTTCACTGAAATATATTGGTAATTGTAGTCACTATATGGACCGCACATGCATGCTAGAAAAATTGAAATATAAGCCATAATACACATCTTATATCTGCCATAACAATTGTCATACAACTTATTGCGTCACATTTTTGATGACGTCAGCAAATTTTTTTGGCACCTGAAATTGAAATTTCCGGATTTGAAATCTCACTGAGGCGGATTTAATAGAAATTTCGCATCACACTTAGCCGTCCACACGAGTGCCCAAAATCGGACGCGAAAAATTCATAAAGCAGATTGAATAGAAATTTCGCGTCACATTTTTGATGACGTCAGCAAATTTTTTTGGCACCCGAAATTGATTGAAGGAGAATTTAATTTTTGGTTGACGTCCGCTGGTCAAAGTTCTTTAATGTTTGTTTTAAAAATGTCGTGCATACAGGTCCATATATATATATGTTTTACATATATACATCATATGCACAATTCAAAGCAGTGAGTTGTAAATGCACAGATAGAGTGAAATTTTAGAGTGTGAGTTAGAGTGAAATTTTAGAGTGTGAGTTTTGTGTTGAACGACAGTTTCCCAGGAGTCGAGGAGGAGATTTTGTAACCAAAGTTTTGAAGTTTAATGAAATAGTTTTTACAGTGAAAACTCTGTTTCCAGTGAAGAATTTTTTTTTTATATTTTATGTTCTGGAATTTTAAATATTCCAACACTATGATCTACTAAAAATTACTTCAAAAATCAAGTAAACCTTCCAATATAAAGAAAAAAACATGAACGAGCTTTCCCTAAATTGCAATAAATTTATGTTTATTATTAATATTGCATAATCTGTCTTATAAAAATTGCATAATCGGACTAAGAACAAATCCTCGGTGCATTTTTTATTGTTGTTGTGATTAAAAAAATGAGCCAAAGAACGCTAAGGCACTCAGAGAAATCAATCTATGTATTATTTCTCACAAAACATGTTGAGTAGTGGAGACTAAGCCCTAGATTTTTTTCTGTCCTCAATCTCTCTATTAATTATGTCTATGTAGTTATAAGAATAACAAGCCAAAGAAATATGAGGCTTCCAGAGAAATTAGTCTATGTGTGTAGAAATTGATGATTACTGTTGACTAAATGTTATACCATTTGAAATTGCTGAGCGAAATTAATCAGGCCATGATGTACCATTTGTCAGTATCTATTTTCTCATGTATGAAAGTTTTTTTTTCTAAGTAAAAGTAATTATATTAACAAAAGGAGTACAGTACAGTGGGCCGAAGCTTGATCATTGCCGAGTGTTGTGGCATTTGAAACAAAAAACCATAGTTTGAAGACTGCCCTGCAAGAGGGAAACCAGTCTGAAACAGTTCATTTGAAAAATCCCGCGCAGGGGAACCAGAGAATTGTAGTACTGGAGACCATATCGAAGCAAAAAAAACAGATGCATTTTCAGAAACAGCAGGAAACACATGAACAGGCCCATGAGAATGGGTAGAAATAGAGCAAAAAACCAGAGTGAAGAGGAGGAACTATTCATCAGGATCAGGTTCGTAGACAACTCTGCACCAGAATTCATCTGGTTCCCCGTCAGAATTATACGGGTCAGCAACAGAATGGATCACCTTCCCGCGAGGAGGAGGAGTAATCTGCGCCTCGCTCGCTTGCACTGCGTCCTGCCGCTCAGTAGGTTGACCCACCGCTTCCTTGTTCGCCTGGTCCTGCGTGGCCTTGCCCATCTGACCCTGCACGTTCGCACTATCAGGTTGCTTCAGCCCAAAAAACTGCGCCGAATCCTGAGCCGCCGAGAGGCTGCATTCCGTCGGGCGAGAACTGGGAACAATTTCCTGAGGCTCTTCACGAAAGACGACCGTAATTGAGGCAGTCACCCTGGGTTGATTGAGAGTGTTGTTAAAGGAAAAATGCGCGGTGTGGGTTTGAGCAGGAGGAGCGGAAGGAGTGGGGGAAGCAAGGCGACGGCCCGAGCGGAGAAGGAGCCCTCTAGGTTGACTGTCAGAGTGGGAGATAGACGCAGAGGAGGTGCCAGAGGTGGAGAGAGAGCGTCGAATTTGGCGCCTCGTGGAGCCTCTTCGGCAGCGCATTCTATGCCTGAGGCGCGGCATAGTCGCACTCGAGACAGCAGGGCAGGGAGGCAAAAGATGGACAGAAGACTGAGGCGAGAGGGGCAACAGGGCGAAAGAAGCAAGCTTGCAGGAACCAGCGTGGCAGAAGTGGAGATTTTCTCCAAAATCCAAACAACAATTGAGACAACTCCTCTTACCAGTTATAGTGCGAACATTAGAAAGCCCTGCTACTGGAGCGCACCACAGATTCACAGGCGGGGGAATTCTGTTCAGACCAGAGGGACGTTCCATAATAACAACCCAGTCTACCTTGCAACTGTGAACCGACTGCTATAAACCACCATAAATATGAACTGGAGGCTGAGTAATGTCGCGGCATGCGAATGTGTATCGAGGAGCGGGACTACGGTTTATTCGAGCGAGTAAATGGCATTAAACGCCGATCAGTCGACATTAAGAACTGAATGACAGCACTCTTGCGGGTGGGCCGGTGGCTTCCCCTCCCCCATCCCATGACGTTAAACACCACCAACTTCACCCGATTTTTGCATGGCCATTGGACAATGATTTACTATGGTTTTCCTACTAAATTCCAATGGATGATTATTCAAAAATATTGAGAATTAGTTTAGTCTCAAGGCATAGCCAAGAGTCTTACTGGCTAATTATAGATTACCTCTCCAATGGATGATTGTACATTTTTCATGTACTTTTTCACGTGAATTTCAGTTGATGCTAGATCTTACATTAATAACTATACTTGCATGAATATCCATGCTTTTATACTTCCCCACTATGTTCAATGTTGATGTATGGCCTTGGCCCATTGATCTTACAATTAAATCACTATTCATATTCAATTTTATCCAGTTTAGCCCAATAAAATAAGGAAAACAGAAAATTCAAATGCGGGCTACAAAAAAATGATTTTTTAAAAAACTACATTAATGTCTGATATCACGCGCGCATTCGCACGCGCGCATTCACCCTCAGCTCTTGCAGAACAGCATTCGCTCTCAGCATTCACCCTCAGCTCTTGCAGAACAGCATTCGCCCTCGGTTCTTGCAAAATGGTAAGTTCTTACTGCAGGCCCTTCCTCCTGTAGTAGGGTTGACCCTATTTGGGTTTTTTTGGAGCCTCTGAGAATACAAAGGTTGTGATTGATTACGGGGCACTGCCTATATTTGTGGAACTTCTTGCCTCTAAGAATGATAATGTTCGAGAACAGGTAGCACGTTCATTTTAGAGGCATAAAATTATTCTTCCCAAATATCTTTATACGTCTGTAATTTTGGAATTTGATTTAAAAAACTACTACCCAACTTTGAGTTCAACTGGTGTTCGTGTAAGGCTGTTTGGGCAACTTTGAGTTCAACTGGTGTTCGTGTAAGGCTGTTTGGGCTTTGGGAAATATTGCTGGAGACTCTACATCACTTAGGGATCTTGCCCTCAGTCATGGAGCTCCGAGGCAGGTGCTTGCCCAGTTGAATGATACTGCCAGAATTTCAATGATACGAAATTGTACATGGGCTCTGTCAAATTTTTGCCGTGGTAAACCCCAACGACTATTCGAACAGGTAAGCAGAACACATTTTATGACTCTTCTTCTTAGTTCGCAGATACTGTGGATTTTTTTTTATAGATCTTGGTGCTTGGTAGATTTGGACGTAATATGGACCTAGGCGCTTGTTCATTACAATGTCTCCGTCATCAGGTTTTAGAAAATGCTCAGAAATTTGGGTTTCACAAGGGGATTACCCTTGCTTGCAATTATCGATTATCAATCACATTAAAAAAAAGTCTTTCGTAGCATTGCTGAGCTCTTTGTAGGTGAATTTCCGAGGCAATTTCACAATATCTGAACTAAATTTGTCTGTCCTTTTCAATACTCTGTGCTTGTAACAGAACCAGACAAACAATCTAGTGGCCAATGCAACAACTGTTGGAATTTTACAAATTCCAGAACAGAATTGGAGAATAAAACTCCCCTTCTTAACAAAGAGAAAAAAATTTTAAAATTTCATTCACAGACAGAGTTTCAACTCAGAAAAATTTATATTCCATGTATAAAAAAACTGCTGTTGCAATTCTTCCTTAGCTGATCCGGAATATGTGCATAAGCCACACATCCGAAAACCTTCATATGTGTGACACTTTGGTGCCACTCCATGCCTCTTCCGGCACTTTGTTCATAACAGCTTTTGTAGGGCACCTGTTCAAAATATACGCTGCACAATGTACAGCTTCAGCCCAATAATCATTAGGCAAATGCTTTTCCTTAAGCATACTCCTCGCCATGTCCATTATGGTTCGGTTCTTCCTTTCGGCTACTCCATTTTGCTGTGGAGTATATCTAGTTGTAAACTGCTTTTGAATACCATTTTCTCTACAAAACCGTAGAAAATATTTAGATATATACTCACCTCCTCTATCAGTCCTTAAGACTTTGATATGCAGCCCACTCTGGTTCTCAACAAGTGCTTTGAAATTGCAAAAATTTTCAAACACTTTACTTTTGTTTTTCAAAAAGTAAACCCAAGTTTTTCTTGTAAAATCATCTATGAATGTTAAGATATAGTGGCTGCTAGCAAGTGATGGAGTTTGCATCGGTCCACATACATCCGAGTGGACAATCTCTAAGGGTTCTTTTGCCCTTATGCTTTTCCCGGAAGGAAAACTTTCTCTGTGTTGTTTCCCAAGAATACAACCTTCACAAAGGCTGTCCGGTTTCTCTATCAATGGTAAACCACTTACCATCCCTTTTCTGTTCAACAGATTAAGACCTCCAAAGTTGAGATGACCAAATCTCAAGTGCCATAACCAATTATCATCTTTTGGTTCGCTTTGGAATGTCTCTTGTACTACTGCTGCTTTCTCTTCACCATTCATCAGATCTGCTCTCATTCTGAGAGGGAACATCATGTTCCTTGTCATCTTCACTTCAGCAATACACTGTTTGCTGGGTGGTTTATCCATGATGGTACAAACATCATTATCAAAGAAAACATTATATCCCTTATGGACAAGCTGTCCAACACTTAAGAGGTTACACTTCATTCCTGGAACATAATAAACATCTGCTATGGTTTTCTTTGCACCTAATCTTGTTAAAACATTTACATCTCCTTTTCCCATAACAGAAACTTTGCTATCAGTTCCTAGTGTGACTTGTGACTGCACACTATCATTTAACATAGAAAACATTGCTAAGTTTCCTGTCATATGGTTACTACAACCGGAGTCTAGAAACCATAAGTCTTCACTCTTTTCTTCAGCCATATTACAAGCTAAAAACAAATTACTTTGACTGCTATTTTCTTTTGTGAAATTGGCACTAGTTTCACTTCTCATATCATTCTACTTCTTCTTTCTACATTCATTAGCATAATGACCATATTTTTTACAATGGTAACATTGGACATTGGATTTGTCATACCTTTGTCCTTGTGCATCCTGCTGACCATTCTGTTGGCTGCTGCCTTGGCCTTGATGCTGATTTGGATTGTTGCCCCTTCCTTGAGCATTTGCTGGACTGTTCCTTCCACCTCTGTTTTGGCTTCTGCCTCTTCCTCTCTTGTTTCCTCTGCCTTGCCCTCTTCCTCTCTTGTTTCCTCTGCCTTGCCCTCTTCCTCTTCTGAAAGACATCTGGGTCTTAAAGGCTTGCTCAAGAGATGATTTTTCACTCCTACCCAGTCTCTGTTCATGGGTCATCAGTGATGCATGTAGTTCATCCACTGAAAACTTTGTGAGATCCCTAGTCTCCTCTATGGTGGTGACAATCACATCGAATCTTGAGGGTAAACTTCTCAAGAGTTTTTCCACAATCCTTTTATCTTCAAGAGTCTCTCCATGAGATCTTATTTGTGTGATCATTCCAATCACATGAGTGAAGAATGAGTCAATGTTATCTGACTCCTTCATACAGAGAGTCTCAAAGTCTCTCCTCAACAACTGAAGTTTTGATGTCTTCACTTTCTCCATACCCTGATAAGCTGTCTTCACTTTCTCCATACCCTGATAAGCTGTCTTGAGAGTTTCCCATGCTTCACTAGATTTCTTGGCTGCTGCTATCCTTGGAAACACACTCTCATGCACAACTTGATATAAGAAGAAAAGAGCCTTGGCATCTTTCTTCCTATTGCTCTTCAGAATCTCTCTTTCTGCCTGAGTTAAAAGAAGAAACTCCACTTCATTTGCTGGCTCTTCAAAGCCATCCTCAACTAATTCCCATAAGTCTTGGGAGACAAATAATGCCTTCATAGTTATTGAACAGTAGTCATAATTTTTCCCATTAAACATTGGGAGATGGATATTTCCCATACCCATACCTGTGCTGGCTCCAGCCATTCTGCACTCTTAACTATGATAAAAACACTTGACTGTGTGTTTAAAACTAACCAACTGTACTGCAACAGTAACACAAAACTATATAGATAAATACCTTAAATCCTTTATGGCTGAGTCTTCACACTGCTGGAGAAGCTGCTGCAACAAAGAATTCGTTTCTTTCAGCTTATTTGACCTTCAAATAGCCTGGATTGGCTCTGATACCATGTTGGAATTTTGCTGAATTCCAAAATAATAAAACTGCCTTGCTTAACACAGAGAAAACATTTAAAATTTCATTCAACAGTGACAGAGTTTCACATAAAAAAAATTCTATTAAAAAAAAACTGTTGTTACAGATTCTTCCTCAAAAGAGGGATTACAAAACAAAATCTGACTGCTACAAACACAGTTCAGAAATATCACTCTATCATTCACTGCTGTTACAAAATATTTCACACTGCTGTGTAAAACATAAAACACTTTGTTTTTCTGTCTCTGTTTGAAGAAAATACTCTGCTGTGTGTAATAATTAAAAAAAATTACAGCTCTCTGCCTCTGTATATTAACAAAATATCCCAGATTCAATTAATGCCATTAACTGACATTCAACCACAAAATTCACCGCTTGGAAAAACATTAATGGTCTCCATTAACTTCTGTCAGCACCGCTTACAATTGGCATTGATGGCAAATTGAATTTGTGGCACCGTTGTTCTTTCTTCCTTTCCGCACTGCTGTGCAATGAAACTGTTGTCTTTTTAAAAAAAAAGATTACACTGTAAAATAAAAATTACAGCCACGGCCCTCTTTTTTGTTTTGGCTTTCGGGCCTTTAAACTTTCCAGAACATTTCATTTAAAAATAAAACATATTAGATTAAAAATCTTTCGGGAAATCACATGAAAATATTAGGATTTTATTTTTGGTAATTTATTTATTTGTTTACTTATTTTTATTTATTTATTTTATATAATATTTAATTCAATTATTTAATTAGTTATTTGTTTATTTTATGTATTTGTCAGTATTTTATTTATTAGTTTACTTATTGATTATTTTATTTATTTATTCTTTTATATTTATTATTTTATTTTATATTTAATTTAATTAATTAATGATTTATTTTTATCCTAATTGAACGTAATTGAACGTTATTGTTTTATAGATTAATTTCGTTTATGAGGACTTTGACTTTTATTGGATTTATGTTTTTATTTTATTTTTATCTATTTATTTATTTATATTTTGGGGTCATTTTAGTTTTTGGTTTTGGTTTTATATTATTTTTAGTTTTGACTAGTATTTTTAGGGGTGGGTTTGTTATGTTTTCTGTTTTTATTTCTATTTTTATTTTTGACTAGTTAATTTTGATTTTAACCGTCCTTGGATTTGACTGTTGCTTCTCTCCTCATGGTATAAATAGGTGTGTCTGATCAGCCATTCTTCATTATCCTGATGATGAACTACAGTTGGTAGTTCGAAACGTGTTTTTGGTCCTAAAATTCTCATGTGATTTCCCGAAAGATTTTTAATCTAATATGTTATGGATCACAGAAGCTTGCACTCTTAAAAATAAAACATTATTTATATATATTATAAATATTAAAAATATTTATAATATATATTATTATTAGTAAAAAAAAATTACCGAAGGTCTTTTAAAAACTTTATGAACCTTTACGGATTTCAAAAAGTAAATAAAACTCCTTTTGAAAAAAGCTTTTCGCGTTCCAAAATCGAACACTGACGTAGGCCCAATGTGTGATGCGAAATTCAAATTAAATCCACCCTGTAAAATTTCGGGTTCGGATTTTGCTTGCTGACGTAAGCTTCAAAATCAACGCGATTTCATGTGTTTTCTCCACGGAAATTCCTGTAGCGTTGCTGCAGTTGAATTTAAAATTCAACAACAACAACAACACCTCCTGTTGCAATGCCTGCAATTCACCCTCTCTGCACGCATGAATGACTATGGCACCCTCTTTTGTGAACAGGTACTGGAGCTGAAGGTACTGGTTTCCATTAGGATCGTGAAATTCAACATCCAAAATAGTATCAAATTCCACTGCAATGGTATTCCCCAGCGAGGGCAACAGTTCATTGAGACCTATTGGACTCATCACCCCAAATAGCCTCCAGGGCTACCCAGAGTGTGATCATCTGGAGCAATAACAAATGCTCATCCATCCCCAATTGAAACAAGAACAGGACCCACATTGGTTACAGAAAAGGAGAAACACGTTTTTAAAGAAGAAGAAACTTTTGTATTAGGGTCCAGAAATCTAACTGGTCTATTGTACAATGCCCTACCTGCACTTCAAATTGGTACTCCCAACTCCATGCTAAGGCTCACTGTGCCATTCTTTAGATGAGCATCTTAACCTGAAGTTTGATTCCAAAAAACCCAAGTCCCATGTTCTATGCCCAAGACCTCTGTTACAACGAGTAGAGTTCTGAGCGAAATACTTCACAATAGGAAGCAAAAGAAACATCGCAAAATTTCTCCGCTTTAGACTGATAATTTTCTGTGCGAAAATTCAACTGCGGACAGTAAAAACATAATATCAAAAACAACCAATCAACAATGGAATTTGAACATGAGGATTTATAACCACAGAAAACCCTCTCCGGGTTAAAAGAATTCCGGAATGGCTTTAAGATTCTACTAATGAGCGCTTACAACACCATAGCAATTACTGTCACAATGAAATCTGCTGGAAGCAAAGCCCTTGTACAGTTTCTACATTTCCACAGTGGAAGCAAGAATCTTGCTATCTCTCATGATCTGGTTATGTGGTCAAATCCTTTGCTATGGCTGTCTTGTTCTGCTAAACGTGGATCTGTCTTAGCTTTGGCTCTGGTTCTCATTTAGGATCGTGGCTATCTGATCTTGCTGTGGCTTTGACTATACAAACTTGTTCAATAGGAAAATGTTGACTCTCCTATATATAGGAGCTTCAATGGGTGCTCTCAAACACTTTTTTGGGCAGCTTTGTTTTGTCTCTGATTCAAGGCAGAACTATGTTGGCCTTGGTTTTTAGTCCTTGGAACTTAGTTCTCTCATATTTGCCATCCTATCCCCAATTTGCTACCGAGAAAGACATAACTTCACGATATCAAAATTGACTATTTTTGGCCATTTATCTCTAGTAATGGTACAGCCTTAATTTGGTGCATTCGTACAGTATCTGAAGAGCACTCTCAAGCTGTTATTCAGTATTTTAGCATAACTACTACATTTAACTGCCATGCTCTAATATTTATATCAACCATAAGCATTCTTAAGGTAGTTCCACGTTTGTGAAGCAGAAGGAATGCTTCTGACAACTTCTTATCATAGTGGTACAATTCTGTCCGCATTTTATCTTTTATAAACCTCCAATTTTCCAAAAGTAGTAGAGACTACAGTTTGCATCTGAAATTTTGGACAAATCTGTTTAGTATTCTACAGAAAATGCATTAAGAATACAAAAAGCCCACAATTTGTAAAAAGCCCACAATTTTGTAAAAAGCCCACATTTTGTAAAAAGCTCACAATTTGTAAAATGCCCACTTTTATTTTCTTTTTGCTTATATATTGAGCTCCCATTGAGTTCAACAAGTCTTGGGTTTTCTACACCATTGAGAGAAATTTATTGTTTTCTTTATAGGATAATTTGCATCAATGGAAGAAAACATTGGAGCTGGAAAAACAATTCAAAAGGGTGAAAGGGGTGATGGCAGAGTTTATTGCCCTTGTAAAAAATGTTGTATGAGAAATAATGTTAGAGTTTTAATAGCAACAACAAGAGTGCATTGTAGGAAATATGGGCACATTGATGGTGGATCGAATGACTATCGCCCCATGGTAATTAATTATCTATCTTCATTTTGATTATATTGTAAAATTTTATATTATTTTAAATTTTTAATATTTTTTATATGCGCACTAATGTTTAATTATTAATGTTTGTAATTTTCATAAAGGCACAGTTGCCCCCCAACTTTTTGCAGATGATCAACCAGCTTCCACAGCAAAATAGTAGTAGATTAGATGATGTTGCACCAGTACAAGAGAATATTGCAACAAATATTAGTACTGGAAATGATGTTGTACAAGGTGAAGAACATGAAGCAAATGATGAAGGTAATTTTAATGATCCCATGGAGGTAGATCACGATGACAGTAATGAGACAGTTCACATTAATGATGGGACAAATCAAATGCTCCAAGACTTGTATGGTGAGTCAGATGATGATGGTGGAGATAGCAGTGACGGTATTTATGATGTACCCCTGATTGAAAGGTCAAGTGAACGACTTTTTGAACACTCAAATGCAACTCTTCTCTCTGCTACATTGTTGCTGGTGAACTTAAAGGTTATGAATAATTTGTCGAACAGATGTATGACACAACTCCTAAGGTATGCAATATGTATATATGATCACATATATGTAAATGTTGATTATTTTCCCTTTTTAAAAAAAAGGGAAAATAATCAACATTTACATATATGTGATCATATATACATATTGCATACCTTAGGAGTTGTGTCATACATATGTTCGACAAATTATTCATAACCTTTAAGTTCACCAGCTCTCTGCTATTGTTGCTGGTGAACTTAAAGGTTATGAATAATTTGTCAAACAGATGTATGACACAACTCCTAAGATATGCAATATGTATATATGATCACATATATGTAAATGTTGATTATTTTCCCTTTTTTTTAATTGTAATAAATGTGTAAAATAATAACTTATATATATATATATATATATCATAGTTATCAAAACCGGCCAGTCAGGACAGCGGCCGATTGGAACCGGTATTGCAACCCGGTCAATAGCCTATTCTCACCTGTTTTGGCCGGTTAACCAGACCTAACCGGCCGGTTAAGTAAGGAACCGGCCAATTTATGCATAAACCGGTCAGTTCCGTACTTAACCGGCCGGTTAGGTGCTCCTCCATGAGTTGCAAATTCCTCAGTGTCTCCTCCATGAGCTGCAAATTCCTCTATTATACTAGCAACAAAATTCTCTAATAACTCATACTCAACACCTTATAGTAGCAACAATACACATGATGACTGATAAATACAAGGCTGGCTAGCATAAAATCCCTGGCAGCATGCAACTCATCAAGTGTACTTGATGACAATTTCTGTTCTCAAAACAATCAGCGGCAACCTTATTTCACACTCAGCTAGGAACTGTCAGACCCTCTCTCTCGAAACCCGGTTCATTAGCTCCACCGATCCGGTCACCGGTTCCGGTTTTAATAACTATTATATATATATATATATATGATTAATAATCTTTACAAGACATTACTTTTTGTTTCTGTTGTAGATTGTTGGGTGAATATTTGTTACCATCGCCAAATACTTTACCTCGAACATATCGAGATCTACATGCTATTATGAAACACTTTGGAATGGAATATAACACTATAGATGCATGTCCTAAAGATCATATTATATATTATGGAGAACATGCGTTGAAAACAGAATGTCCGAAATGTGGTACCAGTAGATATCGAACGGATCAACTAACCAAAAAGGTGCCTCAAAAGGTTCTTCGTCATATTCCCATAATTCCACGTTTGCAGCGAATGGTCAGGTGTAACAGCATAGCACAGTTTATGGATTTCCATGCAAAGAATAGAAGTGGAGATGGTGTTCTTCGAATGCCTGCAGATGGTTCTGTATTTAGAGAAATCGAGGAAAAATATGTAGATTTTAAAAATGAACCTCGTAATGTCAGGCTTTCGTTGGCAGCCGATGTTGTTAATCCATTCGGAGAGCTTAGATCTACTTACTCGGTGTGGCCTATTTTCGTTATCAACAATAACATTCCTCCTTGGATGTCAATAAAGAGGGAGCACATAATGTTGACTATGATTATTCCAGGTATTTGATACATTATTTCTTTGAATGTAACATTTTCATTTCTCTCGTTGTTTGAATAAATATATATTTTATTTATTTACTTATATATACATATATCATGGGAGTAATTATTATGTTCCGTAATTTTGAACAATTAGGTAAGTACCAGGTCAAAGATATGAATGTATATATTGAGCCTCTTATCGATGAGCTAATACGGTTATGGCATGGCATCACTATGTATGACATCACTAAACCAATCAAGCAGAAGAGATTTCAATGTCGTGGAATGCTTGTATGGACAATTCATGATGCCCCAGGACTAACACATGTTTGTGGTATGTAATATTTCATTGCACTTTAATATGATACATAATTATCTAAATTAGATATACCATATTGCATGTTTTTAAAATGATCTCATAGTATATTAATTGTTATTGATCCATCTATTGCAGGTCTTCAAACAAAGGGTAGATTTGCATGTCCAGTTTGTGGCCCTAAGATGAAGTATCGTCATTCGCCAGACTTAAAAAAGATGGTGTTTGATGAGTTTAGGCACTTCCTCCCTAGGAACCATAAGTATCGTACTACTGAAAAACATATTTTCAATGATAAAGAAGAAACTAGATTAAAACCACGAAGAATGACACCTCAGTTGTGGATGTTGGAATATAACGGAATTAATAATCGTCGAGCAGCTGGTACGTAATGTGTGTGTGTATATATATATATATTATTTGTTTATGTAATGTTTGGAATTTTTGTTTTAACTAATGAATTTATTTTATTGTATTTTATAATTAATATTGTTCTGATTTATTTTATTCTTTGATATCAAGGTCATCGTCGCCGTGAAGGTACTAATATTGTACTTCCTGGAATGAAATGTTATCCTTCACAATTCGCGAGGTTGCCCTACTATGAGGACCTAAAAATATCTCATTTGTTTGATACAATGCATGTCGGGAAGAATGTGACAGAAATGTTATGGCGAACCATAGATGGTGCACATGAGAGAGATAAAATTGACAAAATTTGTGCTGACATTGAGAAATCAAATCATGCAATGAAAAGTGTGATCGATGGATCAAATAACAATGGAGGTCGAAATTATAATAATATTCCATGGTTATTAACAGAACAACAAAGCAATGATATAAAAGAGGTCGTTAGAAGAATTAAATTTCCAACAGGTTTTGCTTCAAACATAAATAATATCTTAACGAAGAAAGGTGACTTCAGTGGGGTGAAAACACATGATTGGCATACCTTTATTAAGGTAATTTTTTTGGTATACGTTTTTGTTTGTTATTGCTTGAATACATGTTTTAAATTTTCCTTTTTTCTGTTTAATTTGGAAACCAATAACGATTCATTTTTTATTGTTATAGTATGTTCTACCTGTATCTCTCCCAAACGACTTCGACAACAATGTCAAGCAAGTTATATATGGTCTTAGTAAATACATGAGGTAAGTAGTTTTGATTTATACGCAAAATCTAATTGCTACAATTTATTTTTGTACTTGATGAAATGATGTATTAATTGACTTGTAATGAAATATATATTATGTTTCATTGAAATAACCTTGCATAATGATTTGCAGATGGTTGTCATTGAAAGAAATCCATCAAGATGAAATAAAGTATTGGAAGAGAGAAATTCCTCGGCTAATGTGTGAAATGCAAAAGTATCTACCTCCAACATTTTTCAATGCACAAGAACGCTACTTGATACACCAAGTTGATGAGATTGAAATGTGTGGACCAGTACACACGAGGTCAATGTGGATGGTCGAGAGGCACCTGAAATCCTTGAAGGCTTTGGTTAAACAAAGAGCACGACCTGAGGGTTCTATGGTGGAGGGATATGTGGTATATCAATCCATGGTGTATATTAGTCATTATCTTCCTAAATTAGCTGCGCCAGTCATGAAGGCGGTGGATTGCATTTGGGATTTGAACTCCATCAAAAAATTTGAAGAGGTGCACCTGTTGGGAAAAGGTAGAATGAAGAAAGTGAGAGGTAAAAGATTTATTATGTATAATACATATAATGTTTCATTTTTTTACATCATGTATATGATCATTATATTCATTCAGGGTTTATTCTTTCATAGTTTATTAATTAATATAATTTACCATGGTTATAAGTAATATTTATTAATATTGGTGAATTATTGTTTTTTTATTCAGGTGCTAAAGATTATGAGGCGCTACTTTTATACATTGCAAACAATATTGAGTGGATGAGTGAATGGATTGAAACATGTAAAGCACGTAACGACGGTAGGTTATCATGGCAACTACTATCTGAATTGATTAGAGAAGCGTATCGTAGTGGAGATGGGAACGTTACGGACAGGGAAATCGATTTAGCATATGGTTTGAAAGATAGAAAGGTAAGCAATTAATTCACCTATTTATAATGTGACAAGAAGTTTGATTTTTCAATTAATTTTCATGTTGTGTAAATTATATGTTTAATTATTAATTGAGAATGCATCTTTTTCATGTTTGGCATATTGCAGTTGAAACACCACAAGGCTATGTGATGCAATGGTCGTCAATTTCGCGTTAAACAGTTGGATGATAACATGAAAACTTCTGATAGTGGGATAACTGCAGTATTCCAGGTCACTAATGTTTCCTCCAGGAGTGACAGACATCCTCGAGAATCTGAAAATAGATATTATGTGTTCTTAGATGATATAGTTGAGTGTGACTTTAATTCCTTCAAAATAGTTTTGTTCGATGTCAAATGGTATAGGCTACGAATGAATGTACATGATGATGATAGAACAGTTATTCAACATGACAATGGATTTCCAATGGTTAAAACATCGCAGTTTGAAGCAGGAAAAGATCGCTATGTTTTTCCAAGCCAATGCGAACAAGTCTTTTACTCAAAGGTTCCAGGTGAGAAGGAATGGTCATTTTCTATTAGATATGATCCAAGAGGAAGGCTAGTAGAGTATACTGTAGAGGAAGAAGATGATATTGATCAAGAAGAAGATGATGCGGTGGCAGATGAGCAGGAAGATGCATGGACAGATGAAGAAGATATCTTAGAAGATGAACCAGGCATAGGAGATGAGGCAACAATTATTGATGATGATGTCGATGAGGATATTATTGAAAATGACATAATTGATGATGATGATGACATGGTCGATCATTTCAACACCGTTTCTGAATCATATGTTGATATAGATGTCGATTAGTTGGATGAAGATCAAGAAGATACAGAAGAATATTGATACAGATGTTATGTTCGAGTATGAGCTCGTCCTTATTTATATCGATTCTCCATTAAATACAGAGCTTGCCATCAAGGACAATCATATAATAGGATACAAGAAACATATTGCCAACATTGTCTTTAAATAATTTACTAATTATGCGGGTTTGTTGCATGTTGTTTGTTATTTCAAACCAATAAATAATGGCCTTACTATTGTTTATTATTTCGCAAGATTCGCAAGATTCATTTGATTCTATGGTCAGATCTCTGAAAAAGCCAATTAAACACTTAAATAGTCAAGATCTGGAAGACAGGCTATACCCCCACCATAAATTTCTGAAAAACCGGCCTTCAGTTCAGCTTGCTGTGCTGAAGATGAGGGTGGATTTGCATGATCAGTTGAATGAAAATGAATCAGATATTCGGGATTCTTTTGAGGGCAGATCCATAATCCCCATAGATGAAGATCCCATTGCTGCAGAATTTCTGTCTGCGTTGAAGCACAAGTATAGTGTTGTATCGGAATACAAATTGGAGGACAACTATACCAAGTCTAAATCAAGTGAATCCAGTTCTAGTGCTCTTGAACTTACCGAATTAAAGCCAGAAACAGGATTTACAATCTCTAATGGGAATGGGTATGGTAGTTCCAATATTGGATTAGATGTCCGGAGCTCTGCAATAGGCACTGGACCTGATCGTAATGAACCCCAAATAATTCAATGTGATGAAAATATGGACTTTGATGATGATCAGGAAAACAAGCCAGAGCATTTTGGCAATATTGAAGAAACTGAAGAGGTTTCCTCTGATCGATTGAATCAACTCAGCCATAAGACATCTACTGCAGGCTGGTTTGTATCAGAAGGAGAATCGGTTTTGCTTTCCCATGATGATGGATGCTGCTCTTTTCACGATATAGCAAATTCAGAGGTGTGGAGGTTTTAATTATTGTACTTAATTTTGGGGTTTATGGGTGTTATAATTTATACAATTTGGGCGTATCCTAGAAATAGGGAAAAGCCTAGGGGTTAGATTATTCTCATGGTTTAAATTTCTATATTTGAAATAAAATTCACCAAATTCTGTTTAAAAAAATGATTTGCCTAAATATTTGATGTAGTTTAAATAGGATGTAGTTCATTTCAAAGACTGTTGAAATTTTCTAGAAACTATGATTGGCATTTCAAGAATATTTATGCACTCTTTAAATTTTCCCTTAACATAAAGGGCAGTTGATGTATGACTAATACTCAGTATTGTTATTTTCCAATCTCCAGGAGAAGGCTGAATATAAAGCTCCATATGGGCTTACCCCAAACATGTGGGGTGATTGCTGGTTGATCAGAGCAGCTAGTTCAGATGGTTGCTTTGGTAAATATGTTGTGGCAGCATCTGTAGGTTGTACATTGGACTCAGGTTTCTATTCATGGGACTTTTATAATAAAGAAATTATGGCATTCCATACTAAATCAGAGGCCTTCACTTCAACGTCAGTACCATCTCTCCAGTTTTGGCAGAGAGGGATGTCTCAAGGAGAAATTTTTGCTTTACAAATGTTGTGCCAGAGAATCAACATTGGTGGTACAGGCCATGTGGGCCTCTTATGGTATCTACTGCCAGTGCCCAAAAGACAGTTAATATTTATGATATTCGTGATGGAGATCCTGTGATTTCAATGTGTTTGTTTTGAAAGTTTAGGTTTCATAGTAAATCATCAATGGGCTCTAAAATAAGGCCACATTGAAATCTTGGATCCATGTTTCATGCCAAAATCAGTTGTATCTTCCATAAATACACAATCTTGGACCACTCTGTATAAATCTGCTTCTTGGACAATATTACATCTCCCTCATTATACGGGTGGTGTTCTTACATGCATAGCAAAGGTATTGTTTTGGCAATCATTTTTTAAGTCACTAGATATTGTGGGTACAAGGATCTAGGGTCTCCACATGAAACTGTGTTGCCCGGAGACTCACTTTGCCTGTCCTTAAATTTGTAAACATAGTAGTATGCCAATGCTTCTTTCATTTTGTATGCATAAGACGATTTTTTGTCAAAGTCCATAATTTTTTTTAAGTTTTATCCATCCCAGTTTTTTTGTGAATGAATAGGTTTTTGGCTCAACACATATCTGTTATATCTTTGTACTTTTCCTTTACTAACTATTTGAAATTTCTAGTTATATTTAGAGGTGTCTTTTAAGGGATGAGGGGAATTACTTGGATTTAGTGCTGCCAGGCTTATCATTTATTCTCCAAATGAAGCTCTGTAATCTGTAACACTATATGCGCATGCAGCTCACTTGTTAAAATATAGTTGATACAAAACGTTGTACATGAAGCCTGGAATTGTGTACATTCCTGGAATATATTAATTTGCAGGCATGCTTAAAAGAGAGATAGGTTTTGATAAAATCAAAAACCTTGAACATGAAGAAAAATACGAGGCAAACGTTGTACATGAAGCCTGGAATTGTGTACATTCCTGGAATATATTAATTTGCAGGCATGCTTAAAAGAGAGATAGGTTTTGATAAAATCAAAAACCCTGAACATGAAGAAAAATACGAGGCAAACGTTGTACATGAAGCCTGGAATTGTGTACATTCATGGAATATATTAATTTGCAGGCATGCTTAAAAGAGAGATAGGTTTTGATAAAATCAAAAACCCTGAACATGAAGAAAAATACGAGGCAATTATTTTATACAGATAGAACCAAGACACTATCTCCTCATTAATAACAAAACCTCAGTCCAAAAATCATATGTACAAATTCTAGAAGTCGAAAGTTGAAAATTTCTGAAATGGAACCAAGCCCTTTTCAAAAGAATAAATTTAGTAAAAACGAGGGTGAATAAAGTTATCAAAATTTCCACATACCGTGTTAGCAAGGAATGACTACGAGTCCTGAGCAGTGAGACTGAGGAATTGCTCCTTTGTTGCAGGTTGCAGTTCTCTTCTCCAACACGATGAGAAGAAAATTCTTAGCTTTGGAGTCTGAAGCTCGAGTCACAACTTGGAAGTTGGTAAGGAAAATTATCAGGGTTGTTGCCAGTTGGCTTGGAGTTCGCAGCTTAATTAATTTTCTTTAATGCATTTCCTTCAATGCTGCGCCAGTTGTCACTGGCCACCAACCTTTACAATAAAATTTATTAGACCCGTCACGCTACGAGGAAAATTTGACGTGATCACTGATCATTGATTTCTTATTGTGATAACAAACATTGGAGATTTACTGTCCTGTTTTAAAGTTTTATATTTTTTTTTTTAAATTGAAACCGCCGTCGGCATACCGACGCCTTGTAAGCGTCGCTCTTTTGACGTCCGTCGATATTGCGACAGCTCTAGAAACGTCCAAAATTTCGGACCACATTTCGTCGGAAATGCGACAGTTATTCCTGGCGTCGATATTGTGACGCTTCTGGAAAGCGTCGGTCTTGTGACACTTTTTCAATACGTCGGTCTTGTGACACTTTTGTATGGGCGTCGGAAGAGCGACGAGTGTTTGGAAGCCACGGGAAGTGTCGGTAGTGCGACACTTTGTATAGGCGTCGGAATTGCGACCGCACGAGAAACCACGTTTTTGCCGGCCTCGAACTGTCGCTGTTGCGACGACTGTGTGTCGGAGACACTTTTGCAATACGTCGGTCTTGTGACACTTTGTATGGCGTCGGAAATGCGACAGTATAAAGACGTCGGAACCGCGACGTTCAAAACGTCGGACCAAATTTCGTCGGAATTGCGACATTTTACAAACGTCGGTTTGGGAGGCGTCGGAAGAGCGACGAGTGTTTGGAAGCGACGGGAAGTGTCGGTAGTGCGACACTTTGTATAGGCGTCGGAATTGCGACCGCACGAGAAACCACGTTTTTGCCGGCCTCGAACTGTCGCTCTTGCGACGAATGTGTGTCGGAAAAGCGACGATTTGGCCGTCGGAGGGGATGCCTTTGCTGAGGGGTTTTTTTCTTGGGTCTGTGGTAGACCCTTTTCAGTGGGAGATCTGTGGGATCGATTCTTGCGGTGAAAGAAGATGGTGAGTAGTGGAAATATAGAGATCGGGAAATTTAATGGTCAGAGTTTTTAGTTTTGGAAGCTCAATATGGAGGATCTGCTAGTGGATAAAGATAAGTGGATCACGGTAGATTCGGGTACTCAACCAATGACAATGTTAGATGAAGACTGGAAGAAGTTAGATCAAAAGGCAAAGATCACAATACGGTTGTGTGTCTCATATTTGGTATTGTTGAATGTATATGGGGAAGCTACGACGAATAATTTGTGGGAAAAGCTAGGGACTTTGTATCAATCTAAGTCTCTGTTGAATAAATTGTTCCTACGGAAAAAGATGTATAACCTAAGGATGAAGGATGGAGACTTGGTGACAGAGCATCTCAACACCTTCAGTATTGTGGTAAGTCATTTTTCATCTGTTGATATTAAGATCTCAGATGAAGGTAAGTTCATCAGTTTTTTGTGTTCTCTAACATATTCGTGGGACAGTCTGGTTATTGCAATAGGTAGCAATAAAACTACCTTGAATTTTGATGAAATTTTCTCAGCCTTGATGTCGGAGGAAACGAGATGGATAAATATGGAGGGATAGAATGGAGATGCCTTATATGTACGAGGAAGGTCCCATAGCATAAGAAAAAATAATTTTTCGAGTGGGAGATCTAAATCTCCAGGAAATTTTGTAAAGGTGTGTTGGAAATGCGAAAAGGAAGGGCACTACAAAAAGGACTGCAGATCTAAAGCTCCTGAGAAAGGAAATAGATCTGATGATGCTCCTTCTGCAAAGGAAAAAACCACCTCAGATGAAGGTGGGGATGTGTATTTGGCTTCTTTTTCAAATACACATGTAGATCATGAGGCATGGTTGATTGACTCAGGTGCATCCTTTCACTTCACTCCCCATAGGGAGTGGTTCTGCGAGTATGAGAAGTATGATGGTGGTGATGTCTTCTTAGGGGATGATACGAAGGCCAGAATCGTTGGACATGGAAAATTCAAGCTGAAGCTGCAAGGTGGAAGATTTAGAACACTTCATGGTGTTCTGCATATTCCTGCATTGGCCAGAAAACTGATTTCTATAAGCAATATGGATGATGCAGGTGTAATAATAGTGTTCGAGAAAGGTACCTACAAGATGGTTCGGGGAGCACTAGTATTAATGTGGGGAGTTCAGAATGGAAATATGTACAAGCTTTAGGGTAGCAATGTTATTGATGGGTGCAATATTTTTGTGGTTCCTGAAAGTGAATTAGAAAGCCTAGCAGTCTCTGGAGAAAAGACCATGCTATGGCATCAAAGGCTTGGACATATTGGAGAGAAGGGCCTTCATATACTAGATGGAAATGGTATGGTAGAAGGTATCTCTAATTTCTCTTTGTATTTCGATTTCTGTGAACATTTTGTATATGGGAAGAAGAATCAGGTGAGTTTTCCTTCTGGTGCTAAGAGAGCAAACAAGATATTAGAGCTTGTGCACAGTGATGTGTTTGGACCTGTGTCGGTTCCATCACTGGGTAAGTCTATGTACTATGTTTCATTCATATATTACTTCTCGAGGAATACATGGATATATTTCTTGAGGAAGAAATTTGAAGTCTTTGACAAATTTAAAGAATTTAAGGCTCTGGTGGAAAACCATACAGAGAATAAAATAAAGGTGCTAAGGACAGATAATGGTGGAGATTTCTGCAAGAAGGAATTTGAAGAGTTCTGTAAGAAGTGTGGTATAGCATGACAGAAGAATACTCCGTACACACCTCATCAAAACAGAGTTGCAGAAAGAATGAACAAAACGTTGATGGAAAAGGCAAGAAGCATGCTCAGTTGTACTCAGTTACGACATGAATTCTGGGTAGAGGCAGTGGAGACTGCATGTTACCTGGTTAACAGATCACCTTCATCAGCGTTGGAGGATAAGACTCCACATGAGGTATGGACTGGTAATAAACCCTCTCTTTCACATCTGAGGGTGTTTGGATGTGATGCATATGTACATGTTCCAAAGGAGAAAAGGACCAAGTTGGATAATAAATTGGTAAGATGCATATTTATTGGGTATAAGGATGGTTTAAACGGTTACAAGCTTTGGAACCCATAAATAAGGAAGGTAGTGTGCAGTCGAGATGTGGTGTTTAGAGAGGTGAAAGATGTTTTTAAACATGAAGTCATACCAAAGGAACCTGCGAAGATAGAGTTTGAGCTAAAGGAGGATGAATCATACTCTACAACAAAAGAAGATTCAAAAGAGGAAGAGCCACAAACTCCAGCTGTGAGAAGATCAGTTCGGGAAAGAAGGTAGCCAGAAAGGTATAGTCCATATGTTTTTTGTTCAAATTTTTATTTAACTATCATTGATGATGATCCCATAACTGTCAGGAAGGCAATGGATTCAGAGGATGGAAAACTTTGGAAGGAGGCCATGGATGATGAAATGACACCCTTGCACAAAAATGAGGCATGGGATCTGGTGGATTTTTCGGCTGGAAGGAAGCCCATCAGGAGAAAATGGGTGTTTAAAAAGAAGATGAATGCATAAGTCAAGGTGGAGAAATACAAATCTCGATTGGTAGAAAAAGGTTATTCGCAGGAGCCGGGAATTTATTTTGGTGATATTTTTTCTCCAGTTGCCAAGGTTACTTCTATTAGATTACCTTTATCTGTTGTTTCTGCATTTGATTTTGAGGTAGAACAGTTGGATGTGAAGACAACATTTCTTCACAGGGATCTGGAAGAGGAGATCTACATGAAGTAACTTGAAGAATTTGCGGTGAAGGGTAAGAAAGAACTGTTATGCAGGTTAAAAAATTCTTTGTATGGGTTAAAACAATCACCAAGGATGTGGTATCAGAAATTCGATACCTATCTACGAGTACTTGGATTCACTAGAAGCAAAGAGGATCATTGTCTGTATTTTAAATTAATCGGTGACCGTGTTATTTATTTGGTCTTGTATGTGGATGATATGTTGTTGATTGGAAATGACAAAGAAATTATCCAGGATTTGAAGACCCAAATGTTCTCCAAATTCGACATGAAGGATCTTGGTGCTGCAAACTATAATTTTGGCATGGAAATTAAGAGAGATAGGGTAAAGAGGAAACTCTGGTTAAACCAGAGGAAGTATGTCGAGACAATATTACAGAGGTTCAATATGTAGGATATTAAACCGGTGAAGATTCTTATTCTTGGAGGTGTAAAGCTATTTGTTGAACAGTGTCCCAAGACACAAGAAGAGGAGGAGGACATATCTCGTGTTCCATATGCAAGTTTAGTGGGTAGCCTAATGTATCCAATGGTATGTACTAGACTATAAATTGCACATTCAGTGGGAGTATTGAGTAGGTTTATGTCAAAACCAGGGAAGGAGCATTGGATAGCAATGAAGCGGGTTTTCAAATATTCGCGTGGCACTAGTGATTATGGTTTGTGCTACCAGGGAAGACCAATATTGGATATATTTTTGTACATTTGTGGTTTTGTTGATTTAGACTGGGCTGGAGATCTAGACCAAAGAATATCTGCAAGTGGGTATGTGTTTAGCGTATTTGGAGTTGCAGTCAGTTGGATGAGTAAAAGACAATCTATAGTGGCTCTTTCAACTACAGAGGTAGAATACATGTCATCAAATCATGCAAGAAAGGAAGCAGTTTGGTTGTAGAGATTGTGTTCAAGTATGGGGTTGATGCATCGAGCTATAATGATAGACTGTGATAGCCAAAGTGCAATTTTCTTGGCTAAGAACCCTGATTATCATTCAAAGACAAAGCACATTGATGTTCAATATCACATTGTGAGAGATATGGTTGAGGATAAAAAGGTGTTGCTGGTAAAGGTGGACACTTTGAAGAATGTTGCAGATGCATTGACGAAGTCTGTGAGCACTCAGAAGTTCTCTTGGTGTAGAGAAACAATGGGTGTTGCAGAGCTGGACTAATTACTAAGCTCTCTTGTGGAACCCTGTGGAAAGGAAACAACAAGTGGGAGAATGTTGGGTATGTGTTATATTCTTTCCACCATTAGTCGCACACAGCAGGTGCAGCTGGGGGGGCGAAAATCCCCCTTATTCGGGGTCTAGGGCAGCGGCCCAAGAAAAAAAAATTGGACCCTATTTTACGGTGGGCAAACACGCCCATGGTTTTGTGCATGGGATTGCACATGGTTTTGGGACATGATGGTTTTCAACCCCTGTTATTTTGTAGATCCGGTCAATGGAACTACGGTTATGTTCTAATCCAATGTTAATGGATTTGGGTTTATGAATGCTTCAACATGTATATATATGTGTTGTAACACTAAAAGGAATATAATGAAAAATCAATATGGTATTCCCGATTTGGGATCCAGGGGAAAATCTCTGTGTATATATGTTTTATGTTTTATTCTCTCGCTATTGTTTATTTTCTGTTTTTAAGATATGTTTGCAAAAAAATTATGTATAGGGTTAAAACCTACACTGAGCATACCCCTTTACCACAAACCTAGCTTTCAATTTTTCTATGTTGTCATCTGCAACATATTTGATCTTATAGATCCATCTCGAAACCACAATTGATTTGTTCTGAGGCCTAGGAACCACCTCGCAAACATCCCTTGTCATGATGGAACTATACTTTTCCACCATTGCATTGACCCACACCTGATGCTGAGCTGGCTCCTGAAAACTAGAGGTTTCCCCAACCTCTGCTACTAATGCTTGGTACCTATCTGGTTGCTTACGCTCCCTCTTCTCTTTTCTTGGGGCCCTGAAAAACTCCTCTGCATCCTTCAGAATTTGTCATAATTCCTGCTCGTCCTACCACTGGTAGTGGGTAGCTCTACCTTTTCCCCCTCTTGAAAATATTATGGAGATGAATCCATTGAATTATTTTTCCTTGGAGAAGCACTCGGGCTAACCTCAGTTGGTCATAGAGGCTAGACCATTGGGTCATCTTCAAATTGCATTGTTTAAGGAATCTCTCGGGATTTTCTGAAAGCTCTTTCCTCCATGAAATTTACATCACGACGCACTACAACCTTCCTGCTCCCAGGAATGTAGATTCTGTAAGCCTCAGAATTTTCAATGTATCCCACCAAATACCCCTTTCAATAATCCTATCCAACTTCTTCCTCTTTTCTTTGGGTACATGGCAATATGCCACACTACGAAAGATCTTGAAGTGGCTTACCTCTGGCTTCCTGCCAGTAAAGACACTTTATGGAGTGATCTTACACAATGCATTATGAGATACCCTGTTCTAAACATATACAGTTGTATTACAAGCTTCATCCCATATGAATTTAGGGATGTATTGAGCATACAACATAGCCCTTGTAGCCTCGACAATAGTTTTATTCTTCCTTTCCATGATTCCATTCCGCTCCAGATTATATGGTGCAATCCCCTCTCTTTTGATGCCTTCCCTTGCGTAGAAATCTGTGAATTCTTTTTCTATGTATTATCCACCATTGTCTAATCACTGTGTATTTATCCGCTTTCTTGTCATATTCTCAACCAAAGCCTTAAAATCCTTGAATCGATCAAATACTTCGTCCTTGGTCTTAAGAAAGTAGGCCCAAGTCTTCCTCTTGGAGTGGTCATCAATAAAGGTGATGAAATATTTGGTAGCACTGAGAGCTCTAGTGGACATTGGTCCGCAGATGTCCGAGCGTATTAATCCCAACACACTCTTATCCCTATTGGTGCTTTTGGGATACGTTTCCTTGGCATAATTCCCCATTACGCACCCTCTGCAAATGTTATCTCGCTTGGTGTTAAGTTCTATAACTCCTGTGACAGTATTCTTGAGAATTCTCAAATACCCATGGTATAAGTGCCCCATTCTCCTATGCCATAGTTCATTCAAATCCTTCTTTTCAATGCTCCCTATCAGCACCATTGGAGATTCAAGCTACAACTTATAGATTTTATTGCTCCTAACTCTGATTTGTGCCTTCTTCTTCCAACTTGGGTGTTTGATGTATACTCTTTTTCCAATGAAGTAAATGTCATAACCTTTGTTTTGAAGTTGAAGTGTCTTACCTCTGGCTTCCTTCCAATAAAGACACTTTATGGAGTGATCTTACACAATGCATTATGAGATACCCTGTTCTGAACATATACAGTTGTATTACAAGCTTCATCCCATAGGAATTTAGGCATGTCTTAAACACACAACATAGCCCTTGTAGCCTCAATAATATTTTTATTCTTCCTTTCCATGATTCCATTTTGCTCCGGATTATATAGATCAATCCCCTCTCTTTCAATGCCTTCCCTTGCGTAGAACTCTGTGAAGTATTTATCTATGTATTATCCACCATTTTCTGATCGTAGTGTCTTTATCCACTTTCCTGTCATATTCTCACCCAGAGCCTTAAAATACTTAAATTGATCAAATACTTCATTCTTTCTCTTAAGAAAGTAGATCCAAGTCTTCCTGGAGTGGTCATCAATAAAGGTGACGAAATATTTGGCAGCACTGAGAGCTCTAGTGGACATTGGTCTGCAGATGTTCGAATGTATTAATCCCAACATACTCTTATCCCTATTGGTGCTTCTGGGATACGTTTCCTTGGCATACTTCCCCATTACGCACCCTCTATAGACGTTATCTCGCTTGGTGCTAAGTTCTGAAACTCCTATGATGGTATTCTTGAGAATTCTCAAGCCCTATGGTGTAAATGCCTCATTCTCCTGTGCCATACTTCATTCATATCCTTCTCATCAGTGCTCCCTATCAATGCCATTGGAGATTCAAGCTACAACTTATAGAGTTTATTGCTCCTGACTCTGATTTGTGCCTTCTTCTTCCAACTTGGGTGTTTGATGTATACTATTTTCCAATGAAGTAAATGTCATAACCTTTGTTTTGAAGCTGAGACCAAGCACATGCAGTACATTAGTGGCACAAATCTTATTACCAACTTCGGTTTCAAATACTATGGTTCCTCTTCCCACAAGGGTGCATTTTTCCTTATTGCCAATGGTGATTTGAAATTTCATCTGATCTTATCGGTAGCTGGAGAAACATTATCGTACGCCCATCATGTGTGCAGAATCTCCACTGTCAATATATTATATCTCTGGAGAAGCAAATTTTGACACAAGAAAATTCTTCTTCCATTCTGGATGCCAGTACAAATATGTAATGGTCCATATTTCCTTTCATGCTTTCCCTTCTCTGTGGAGAACTGCATGAACCCTTCCAATTTTTTGCATCAAAAACGATTGGTCTTAGTTCCTTTGCAGGTTCTCCACTCTTTTTACTCATCTTAAGCTCTGATACCATGTGAAAATTTCAATCCTAAAATAATTCTGTAGTGATAGATTTATTTCTCCTATTTATTCTTCCAATGAGTTATTTACAAAATTATTCCAATAAATTTTGAAATAAATACTACTGCAGTAATCACCCAAAGAAAATTCAGAGAACATAACAGTAAATAATACAAGCATAAGAATTAACCACATAGACACAATTATTTTTGGACAATTTTCCCCAGAAAAAACCCAATGTGCGAAAATCGGTGCAACAGTTAAGGGTTTATATATTAATCTTTAGTAGTAAAATATTTACAAGGAAATTCTGGCAGAAAAAACTAAAAAAATTTCTTGAAATACACTTGAGATAGTTCTCCTTCAGTTCTCCGAAGAATTTCTGACACTTTGGGGGTTCCCTGGCCCTCCCTACGTCACTCTGCGTGCCTCCCACGTAGCTCTCTATGCAAAAAATGTAAGCCTGTGTCACTACTTCGTGAGGACTTTGTGATGCTATAGAGTGTTGCCTCTCTACTTCCCTGCTTCCTCTTTCCCTCATGCCCTCACACTGCTAATGCCCTCTACTTCTTCCAACCTTGCAAATATCCCTCTGAAATCGAATTATATTCCTTCAGAATTGACTTCCCTCGGGTTACTGAATGCTTTCCCAGCTTACTTTTCAAATGAACCTCAAGCCTTCTTTTATAATATTCTCATTAATGAGTCAACGACCCAGATTAGAAGTCTAATCAATGGCTAAGATTAAAAATTGACTTTATCTTTGTTCTCTAGAATATTCACACTATGTTTTATTAACACCCATTAATTATTTAATTTCCTAAGTTTAGACTTAGGGTCTCCATTAAAATAATTAATTATTTTAATAAAACATGTGTTAGCACATTTATTTGCTAAATTCATGAGTCCATTCCATAATTTTATTTTTAGGATTAAACTTCAAAAATTTCAAAATTTCAACCAAAAAAAATTGGTCGCTACCAAAAATTCCTGAAGCACCAGTTTTAGCCCTTTCGGACAGTCTGTTATTTTCCTGTTTCTGTCTTTTTTATTTTTAGCCCAATGCTGCCAAAATTTCCAGAAGCATACTCTATTTTTTTTTAAATAAACAAAAAATCACATCCGCTTTAGTTAAGCCACGTGTTATAGTGTAAATACGCCTCATTTTTTTAAATATTTTCAGATCTTATGATAGGTGTCATATTGTAGCCAGTTAGTTTAATTCAAGTCGTAATATATGTTGAACCCATGTGTCGCCCATAGTTATGAAATTAATTGTTACCCCGTCCTTCTTATCAACCCTAAGTCAGTTATACGTATGTCTGTTGAAAATTTGGAGGGCTAGAGATTAATACAAATTCTCTTCTTAATAATTACTTGTGAGCTTACTTGAGTTACTTATGTCTTCTCTTCTTTAGCTTATTTAATCTTTCATCAAGTAAATTATCAAAATACACGAGACACACAAATTAGGCTCCTAGAGCTAGGGAAACGAGAAATTCTTCTTATAGTTCTTCAAATGACAAGTACCATGACCCAGACTTATACCCTTGACCTATAAATGCCTCCAAGACCTTGTCTTTACTTCTTTTCTTGCCTTCAACACTGACCCTTCTCTTCTGCTTCAATCTACACTGATATGCACTATTCTAACCTTTGAACTCAGCACCCTTTTGTGATTAGCGCTTGTCTACTTCTTAATTTCGCATTCCATCACTATTAACATTTCAAAGAAACATGCATCCTCAAGTATGCACTAATGTCTTCTTATAAACTCACACTAATTTACATTTTATTCTACACTTTCCTATTGTGTCTCCTTCAGAGAGATTCACACTCCTGTTATAGTAATCTGCAACCTTTATCACACTAAGATACAATAGGGTTTGTGTATCTTAACCAGATTTGCAACACTTCAAAATTTTGCACTGAAGCTTGTCCATAATCTGCGTTTATGTTTCAGATATGACCAAAATTTTTCTCCAGATTAATCCGCATCAATAGTCACAAGAAACCAAAACGTATCTGCAATCTCTTCTATATAACAGTCTTCAATTTTTATAGTGAGAATCACAGAAAAATCCGCACATCATTTGCTGCACCTTTGCACTGCAGTTCAGATAATGTCCAAAAATATGAGTCTAAGTGAGCCGCAGGATGGTGGTATTTCTAGGGACAAATCCATTGTCGTGAGGTTGACCATACCTTTAGTTTGTAGGCCAACTTGTCAACTGTGGGGAGGCCGACTTGATACATCGATATAGCTTCTCTATCAACGTTGTATGAGGGCTAAATAATAGTCATTCTTCAATGATTTATTGGACTAGGTCTTGGAGCATTTCATGACTGCTAGGTTCTTCATATACATGACATTAAATACACTTATAAATAGAATATAAACTCTAAATATACATCAAGAAGAAGTATATTAACCTAAGATAAAATATTTCACATGAACCCATGAAGCAAGTACAACAAATATACATTTTACTATCTTTGTCTTCTTATTTACATAAAATACATAATTACATGATCAATATGAAGACCGGCCTAGTTACACTTTTCAACAATGTCTAGGTACATGTTTTTCTGAATGGAGGATATCATGGTTATTACGCTCAACGCCATAACCATTTGGTTAGTTGCACAGTAGTGCTACCGGAAATTTTAGCCAATTAACAACAAAGACAACGGAGGTGATTGTTTGTCAAAAATCCGCTTTTCTCAAGATATATGGAGCACTCCATAAGGAAAACATAGCCAACTGAAGGTGATGATGGATTATCACATGCTTCACATCATGGTGAGGAATATTTTCAATGAGGAAGGATGATTTGCATGGGATGATGAATCAAAGTTTGGTTTTAAAACCACCTGAAAAGTAGGAGAATGTCATTCGAATATTTAGTTGTTTGAGTTCGAATTGCTAAGAGTCATAGTTTGAGAAGGAGTCTAGAATTAAGACAATATTTCCAAAGGTGAATACAGGCCACACTTGTAAGGTAAAAATCTTCCTACTCTTCCACCTATCAGTTGCGAGAGACAGAGTCATTTATTTTCTAAAGATGACTAATACAGGTGGTAAAATAAATCGAATAGAGCCATAAGGTGCAGATCTAGTTGATGCCAATTCGAGGGTAAGAAGTTTGTTTATTCAATCAGGGTGGTATTCTCTTTATACCAGGTTAGGTATCTCTCACTCAGGAGTAGCTCAAGAGTTTGCTAACTCGTTTAATGGACACGAAGCTATAGTTTATGACCTCACCTTGCAGGTTTATGAAGACTCAATTTTTGAAGCCTTTAACCTTCCCCGAGAAGGAGAAAGGTGGTTCAAAGGGCAAGTCATTACAAGAGGAGATATCAATAGCTTCCTCAAAGTTTCTCACAGAGATCCAAATTGGGAAAAAGGCATTCCAAGTAGCTATCTTAAGAATGATTGGGAAGAAGATATCAAGCTTATCAAGATATACCTCACTTGTGAAACGAGGTAAATAGTTGTGTTATTCTATCACATGAGGTTTCTTTTTCATATTGCAGGGATGAAGACATCAAATCTGCCATTTTTCTTATTGAAAATCCTAACAAAGATGTCTGCAAGGGTTCAGACTCATGCTGATTTTTATGAGTATAGCTTGTACCATAAATCTTTGATCAAAGTTCTAGTTGAAGAAGAGTTGGGGAAGAGAAACCAGACTTGGGACCACTTTTTATTCTATAGGGCAGGCCAACCTGCACCTACACCTCTAGTTCCACAACCAAACCCTCAGCCTGCAAAAAGAAGAACAAAGAGAAAGGCCAAAAAATAAAACATTCATAAGAAGGCCAAGGGAAGAAAGGAGAAGGTTTCTGCAGTCAAGGCTGGAAGAAGGTTGGAAAAAGGAGAGAGTTCCTCAGCAAGAAAACCAAAATCTATGAAAATAGTGCCCCTTGTTCCTCCCTTTCCTAATTTCTATACTAGAGCCAGAAGAGGAAGATCTGAAACTACAGATAAATCAAAAGCACAGGTGCTACCAAAAATTCCAGAAGCACATATTCAACAAAAATTGTAGAAAGAGTATCAGCCTACACCATCAGATGAATAACTCCTCAAGGATGTTGGATATGACATCAGCAGTAAGAATAAGAAGGAAGAAGCTAAACCTGTTGCTAGTATCAGATAGAGACATACCATAGACAACAACAAGTTTAGGCTTAATTCCAAGGCTCTACATAATCCTAGCCTAATGACAGAGGTGATTGATATTGAAGGCAAACCTAAAGGTTCAAATATAGATAAAACCATGAATAAAAACAAAAACACAACCCCTTCAGAACAACACTCAGAGCCCTCAAAGAGAAGAAAAACACAAAAGGGTTCCAAGGAGGACAAATCCCCTATCAAAGAAGCAACCACAAGAGCAACTAGATCCAAATCAGCTGCTGGCAGCAAAACAGACTTGGATAAGCTAGCTGAAGCTACAACACTCATAGAGGGAAGGTAAAAATGTTTTTGATACAAGCACCATTTTTCTTATCAGTTATAATTTTGAAAAATAGCTTAGGTGTCATGGAATATAATTCTGCACAGATTTTTCAGCATTTTCTATGTATTTTTTAAAAAGAAACAGGGCGCTATCGGAATTTCTAGTAGCATTCCAGATTTTGTGCAGTTACTAGTTTTTACTGGAATTTCCAGTAGCACATGTTTTAACTAAATTTTGACACTTGTCAGTAAATGTTTCCGAGCCAATTAAGGATGGATAAGAACCCATAACCAAATGGATAATACAAGTGATGGTGAGAGGTGGTTATGAGGTTGTTGGAGGTCTTATTAAATGGATCTACATGGTTATTAAAGACCCAAGACGCAAGGAGATAAATAAAAAAAAAAGGGGGGAAGCATGACAGCACACTCAACATTCCAACCCAAATTTATTTTCATCTTTCTTCTCCATTTGTCCTTTCTGTTAGATTCGATGAGATAAGGTTGTAATGTCTTTTAACACCTATGTAATGTTATAATTAATGTTTCCTTCTTTTTAGAAGAGATGGAGTTGGTGCCTCTCTTGCTATATATACCACTTGTAAATACCATTTCCATGTTGGATGTTGGTATACCTTAAGACTAAATATAATAAAAACATTTTTGCTTCATGCTAGAGGATTTTGTGACTCAAGGAACATCTAGTGTGTGGTGTGTCTCTTTTCTTTGTTAATTTCTTATAAAATATGAATTGCAGCAACTAGCAAGGTGTGAGTGATAAGATGTTAAATGATTTAGCAGTAAATTATCTGCTTTCAGTTCTCTGCAAGTTATGTGTGTGTTATAGAACATGTCACTGAAGATTTCATAGAGGATTTGTGGAATAATTTATACATTAAATCTATTTTATGAATGTTGTTTTCTTTGCATAAAATGATTTTATGTAAAGACCCATCATCATAGTTGTGTGACTGATTTAGGATAGGAATATTTCCTAGAATAGGTACCAAATATCCATCTTCTTCCACTTGTATATTGTGCTCCCTATACTACCTTTTACCCACACAATTTATACTTTCCAAAACTTTCCAAATGCATGAAATTATTTAAGAACATAAAATCATTTCAAAATATTTGAGAAACCATCCCACCACTCAAACAACCCCTTTAAAATTTGAAATGAACTATGATGTACAAGGCTTACTCCTTATGTAGTCAAGGAGTGACTCCTTGCGCTAAAATATTTTGCGCCATTATCGGGGAGGCAAATTGAAGTTTATCCTTGGGTTAATGACAAAGTTATATGTCTGGTTCTAAGGTGTACAATTCCAGCTGTCTTTTTAGATTGATTTACACCTAGTGACTCCATTGAGAAGTTCTGGCTCCTAGAAGGACTAGAACTAGGGAAACCCATATTCCCCTTTGAGAATCCTAGTTTCTGAACCTAAAAAACTAATTAAGAAAAAGAGTAAACAAAATTTTTCTACTTCTACTATTGTTTTTTCAAAGGCTATCCCTAAAGAAGTCCTGCAAACTTTATCCTCTGCTTTTGTAGAAAATCTTGTACCTCCCTTTTTTTTCCAACCAAAAAACAGTACCCACATCACAAGTCGGTGCTTCATCATATGTTGTTCAAAATCCACCTATTTTTGTTCCACAAATCCCAACATCTCACACCATGGCAGGTCCAAACCCACCCCCTAACCGAATGGATGCAATTGTTGCTACAAAATATGCCCCTTTGGTTTTACCTCAGCCTATGAATGCATTACCTGCAGGAGATTATCTCAAGTACATGCCTAAGTTTAGTGGTGAGGGAGAGGTAACATCTGAAGAAAACCTTGCTGATTTTCATGCCTATGCTGACAATCTGAATACTGAGCATGAAGATGTCTCGATGAGATTTTTTGTTCAGAGTCTTTAGGGTGATGTTAGAAAATGGTTCAGATCCTTGACAGCTAGTAGCATCGCTGGAATTGAAACCCTAGATGATACATTTTTAAGGAAATGTGGTGATAAGAAATATTTTATGTATCATATCACTGAATTTGGTGCAATAAAAAGAAAAGAAGGAGAACCAATTTCTGATTTTTCTAAGAGATTCAATAATATGTATAGTAAATACCTACTACAATCAAGCCTATTGAAGGTTCAGCCAAAATCACTTATGCTGGTGCCTTTGATCTTGATTTTTGTTTATTATTGAGAGAAAGAATATCTACAACACTAACACAAATGCATGACAATGCACTGGAGGTGGAATCTAATGTGTTAGTAGCTGATACACTCAGAGGAGGGATTGACAGAGAAAAAAGAAAGAAAAAAGATGAAGTTTCTACTTTATGAAATTTAGACATAGATCCTAATTTAGATGATCTGACCAAGATGGTCAATTCATTGACTACTGAGATGTTCAAGCTCAAGATGGAAGCAAGACCAGTTACTACCAGAAATGTTTCTTTTGATCATCCTAATAGGTAGCAATTTAGAAGACCTAATGTTCCTCAAATTTTGTAGAGAGAAAGGGGAGATGTTGATGATCAAAAATTTCAGACTCCTTTTTAGAATGCTATATTTGAAGATGAAGAGGAAGATGAAAGGTTGGATAATGTTGTTGATATCAATTGTCTGAGAGAAAAATAAGAGATGATTCATCTTACACAAGCAAAGTATGAGGATTTCATGTCATATACTCAGAATAATGAAGTGGTTCTTGATCATTCCATTATTGCAATTGATCATCAAATCATATATAATCTCATATCAAAGAAGATTGATGATAATCCAAAGCCTATTTCACAACCCAAGAAGAATAAGGACGCAGTTAAAATCCCAACAGAAAAGCACGTTGTTGAACAGAAATTACCAGAAATTCTGGTAGCAGTTAATACTCCTTCACTTGAGGTAAAAATTGATCACAAACTGCTCCCTATTTTTTATTTTTAGAATGAAATACAAAAGAGAAATATTTTTGTTACTCTTGTAGAGCTCATGAAAAATGATGATTTCAAAAAGACCTTTATGAAATCTCTTCAACCCCCACCTACCGAAGTAGCTTCTGATTTTGTTAACCTTCAAGATGAAAAGCCCACTGTTATTTTAGGTCCATTGGTTGAAGACAAAGATGACTCTACCCCTAATTTATATCTATCTCTGAATATTCATGATAAGATCTTGCAATTTCCTAATGGAATCTAGAGCCTCGCATAATTGAATGCCCAAGGTAGTCATGGATGAACTAGGTCTTGCAGTAACTATAGAATACCAAGATCTCTACTCCTTTGATTCCTAGAAATTTTAATGCCTTGGTGTCATCAAATAACTTGCAGTAAGCCTTTTTCAATTACCCATGAGAGGGATGGTGATGGATATTGTTGTAACTGACATTCCTCCTATGTTTGGAATGTTACTTTCTAGGTCATGGATTAGAAGGTTGGGATGAACCTCGCAAATGGATCTCACTTATGCTACTGTCCCTATTTTTGGAGGAGAACGAAGAAGACTTTATAGAGAATATTAGTTGCCATATATCATTAATGGAAACAAATACCCCACTAATCATCCAATTTATGCTAGAACAAATGATGTTGGTTCAAGCATTTTACATATGGATAATGTTGTCCTATATGCAGAAAATTTTCAGATTTTGAAGCATGCTGAAAAATAGATCAGTCATGAAGGTTCTCAGCTATGGAAAATGTACATTGATGGCTCATGTTCTAAAGAAGGAGATGGTGCAGAGATACTTCTCATTTCTCCTTTGAAATAGAGTTCCACTTTTTCTTTTAAACTTGAATTTGAAGCAACTAACAATGTAGATGAGTATGAAGATCTGATAATTGGTTTAAAAACAAAAAAGGACATGAATATTTCAGAAATTTATGTTTTTAGAGATGCTGAACTTATTATTCAGCAAATCAGAAATGTTTATCAAACTAAGCATCCCAGACTCAGATATTACCGAAATGTAGTATGGAGCATTGTAGAAGACTCATTCCTGGCTTTTAACATTTCTTTTGTTCCAAGAGAAAGTAATATTTTGGCTGAATCCCTTTCTATTTTAGCAAGCTCATTTAGGATTCCAATACCTATGAAGCTGAAATATGAAGTGGAAGTTAGGTTCAGACCTAGCATTCATGATAATGTAAAGCATTAGAATTTTTTTGAAGATGATCAGGAGATTAGAAGATTCATTGAAGTTGCTGAAGAGTTTGTTGTCCTAAACATTGACCAAGATGAATATCTCATGAAATATGATGCTGATTTGCGAGACAACAAAAATATGCAAAAAAATATTGTTGATCAAGCTATCATTCAGCTGCCTACCAATCACATTCCCAAGGGTTTAATCCCACTTGAGAAGCTCTTTGATCAAAATGTTGTCTCAGTGAAACCACAATTGGCTGAAAAAGAATCAAAATTGGAAGATCTCAATTTGGGCACAGAAAAAGAACCAAGGTATGTGAAGTTGTCAAAATATTTATTAGAAGAAATAAAGGTTGAATACCACAAGATATTTTGTGAATTTGTTGATGTTTTTTCCTAAAAATATGAAGATATTAAGACATATGATACAAATATCATTGAGCATAGGATACCATTAAAAGATGGTACTAAGCCTTTCAGGCAGAAATTAAGACAAATCAATCCACTATTGTTACTAGTGATGGAGAAGGAAGTTAAGAAACTTTTGGATGTTAAAATCATCATTCCATTGAGATACTCAGATTGGGTTGCTAATATAGTTCCAATAAGGAAGAAGAGTGGTGAAGTCAGACTATGTGTAGATTTCAGAAACCTTAATAAATGCTCCAATTAAGATAACTATCCTTTGCCAAATATGGAGCATATTCTTCAAAAGGTAACTGGTTTAGACATAATTTCCATGTTAGATGGGTTCTCCGGGTACAATCAAGTTTCAGTTTGGCCGGAAGATTGAGAGAAGACAACATTCACTACTCCTTGGGGAACATTCATGTATGAAAATATGCCATTTGGGATTATGAATGCCAGAGCTACTTTTCAGCGTGTTATGGACTTTGCATTCATTGGAGAAATGGAAAAATGATTGGTCATATATTTAGATTATATTACTGTTTATTCAACTTCAGATCAATAACACCTTCAACACTTGAGACAAGCATTTGTTAAATGCATAAAATATGGTATATCATTGAATCCAAAGAAGTCTCATTTTTCTCTCAAAGAAGATAAGATGTTGGGTCACATAGTTTCTAAAGATGGAGTGAAATTGATCCTAAGAGAGTAATTGAAATTCAATTTTTAACACTTCCAAGATCCAAGGAAGATGTTCAATCTTTCCTTGGTAAGATCAATTTCTTAAGAAGGTTCATTCCAAATTTTTCTAAAGTGGTGAAGCATATTACTTGCATGTTGAAGAAGGACAAAGAAGTCAAGTGGACCATTGAATCCAAAAACTCATTTGAGTTGATAAAAAAAGCTATCATTGAAGCATATTAGCTGGTAAGCCCTGAATACTCAAATCCTTTCTTGATCTTCTCATTTGCCTCATAAGATACTATTGATGTTGTTTTTTTACAAAAAGATTCATAAAATAAGGAAGCTCCCATAGCATTTTTCAGTAGAGCTCTTAGAGATGTAGAATTGAAGTATGAAATGTTGGAAAAGCATGCATATGCATTAGTGAAAGCTCTGAAAGATTTTAGAGTTTATATTATGCATGCTCAAGTTATTTCTTATGTACCTTCATATATTGTTAGAAAAATATTATTTCAGCCTGATATTGATGGAAAAATAAGCAATTGGGTGATTAAAGTTCTTGAGTTTGATTTAGAGATAAAGCCTACTAAACTAAACAAAGGTCAAGGATTAGCCAAACTAATAGTTGAAGAAAATTGTAAAGTTTTGGGCTTGAATTTTAAGGATGACAACTTTGAAGGGCATATTTATGAACCTATAGACATCATGACATTGGATGTAAATCTTTCTGAATGGAGCTGGTATAAGGACATCATCTATTTTCTGCAACATTTTAAACCTCCCCCAAATTATGATAAAATCAGAGTAAGATATTTGAAGCTGAAAATTGTTAAATTTTGCGTCAAAGATAGTTGTTTATATTGGAAAGATCCTACATGAGTTTTGTTGAGATGCATCGACCCATATGAGTCCAATAAAGTTATCTTTGATATCCATAGTAGTGCGTGTGGAGGACATCACTATTGGAGAACTACTGCATATAAAATATTGAGAGCTAGATATTTTTGGCCTAACTTATTTTTTGATGTATGTGCTGAGGTGAGAACATGTGAAAAATGTCAAAATTTCACCGACAAGAAACATTTGAAGTCTTTGGCTCTTAAGCCCATAGTTGTTTCTGGTCCTTTTCAGCAATGGGGCTTGGATTTCATTGGAGAAATTCATCCACCTTCAAGTGGACAACATCATTGGATTCTTGTTGCAACTGATTACTTCACCAAATGGATTGAAGAAATGCCTACCAGAAAGGCTACTCATAAAGTTATCGTTAATTTTCTATAGGGAATCATAACCATATTTGGATGTCCATCAATGTTAGTAGCAGATAATGCAACTACTTTTAAAGCCGCTCCATTGGTAAATTTCTGTGAAGATTATGGCATTCAGCTCACTCACTCTATAGCTTACTATCCCCAAGGGAATGGTTTAGCTAAATAATCAAACAAAATTTGGGTAAGAATCATCACCAAAATTTTGGAGAAAAACAAGAAAGCATGGGATTCCAAACTGAAGTTTGCTTTATGGGAAGACAGGGTGACAATCAAAAAGTCTATTAATGCATCACCTTTTCAAATGGTTTATGTAACTGATGTTATTTTTCCATTCCAATTAGCCATTCTTGTAGCTAAATTTTTGTAAGATCATGAAGCTGAACCAGATGACATGACCAATAGAATTTATCAAATCATAGAACTAGTGCAACACAAGCGAGAACAACAATATGATTTGGTAAGAAAATATCAGTAAGTTGTAAAGCAATTTTTTGATATAGGAGCTAAAAAAGAAGATTTTCTTATTAGAGATCTAGTATTGAAGTGGGATGCATAAAATCAATATCCAAGTAAGCATTCCAAATTTGATGCTTTATGGCTTGGTCCTTTCAGAATCTCAAATATTTTGCAGAACAATACTTTTGAGGCTTGGTCCTTTCAGAATCTCAAATATTCTGCAGAACAGTACTTTTGAGTTTCAGCATATTGAAGTAATAGAGAAATTTTGAGGCCCATTTAATGGGTGCTTTCTTAAGAAATTATTTTAATAAGGCTTTTGGTAGCCTAATTTCACTGTAAATACTGGTGTGTTTCAAAATAATACTCCATAGCCCAATTACAAGGCACTGAAACTACAAAAGATTCTTAGAGCCTTGCAGGGAGAGCTCTATCCCCTATGGAGCCAATGTTAGCACAGTTCTTTGCTAAAGTCATGATTCCATTCCATAGTTTTATTTTTAGGATTAAACTTCAAAATTTTCAAAATTGTCAAAATTTCAAAAAAAAAGTTTTGGTCGCTACCGGAAATTCTGGAAGCACCAGTTTTATCCCTTTCAGAAAGTTTTTTATTTTCCTCTTTCTGTCTTTTTTATTTTTAGTCTGATGCTAGCAGAATTTCCAAAAGCATACTCTGTTTTTTTAAAAATAAACGAAAAATCACATCCGCTTTAGCTAAGCCACGTGTTATAGTGTAAATACACCTCAATTATTTTTTTAAATCCTTTCAGATCCCATGATAGGTGTCATATTGCAGCCAGTTAGTTTGAGTCAAGTCATAATATACGTTGAAACCATGTGTCACCCGTAGTTATGAAATTAACCATTACCCCATCCTGCCTGTCAACCCCAAGTCATTTATACGTATGTCTAGGTACGTGTTTTTATGAATGGAGGACATCGTGTTTATTACACACAACGCCATAACTATTTCACTGGATGCACAACAGCACTGCCGGAAATTTCGGCCAATTAACAACAAAGACAAAAGAGGTGACTATTTGTCACAGATCCGCTTGTCACAAGACATCTAGAGCACTCCATAGGGAAAATGCCAATTGAAGATGATGTTGTATTATCACATGTTGCACATCATGGTGAGGAATATTTTCAATGATGAAGGATGATTTGCATGGGGTGATGAACCAAAGTTTGGTTTTAAAACTACCTAAAAAGCAAGAGAATGTCATTGAATTTTTAGTTGTTTGAGTTTGAATTGTTGAGATTCATAGTTTGAGAACGAGTTTGGATTTCAGACAATATTTCCAAAGGCGAATACATGCCACACTTGTAAGGTAAAACTCTTCCTACTTTGTTGCCTATCAATTGCAAGAGACAGAGTCATTTATTTTTCAAAGATGACTAAAACAGGTGGTCAAATAAATCGAATAGAGCCACAAGGTGTAGATCTGGTTGATTTTGTTAGGGTCCTCTAATAATAGGGATCATAATTTTGAATTGGCTATGTTTATTCTTGTAATATTGTACATACCTTTGCTTTCTGCAAATGTTTTCCATATTAAAAAATGAAAAGAGGGTATGTCCTAAAAGAATAATCAAAGGACCAAAAGAAAGAAAGATAAAAAAGATACAAAATATGAACCCCATAAAAATAAACAAAAATAAATTCTGAAAGTGTTGCACATTCAAATGCCACTACTCTTAGTTTACTTTACTTTTGCAAATAAAATTGTGTGCAGCTTGTCCAAAATGCCACAATTCATGAAGATCATACAGTTTAATCTTGATTTATTCATGCCTTTAAATTTCATGTCATGATAGTTAGTGAATAAATATCTGACCAAACCATTTAATCATGGTAGATCAATAGTTAGATAGAGAATAAAATGAGCTCATAAGTTTAATCTAAGCCATTTGAATAAATAAGGTTAGAAATAAGTTAGTTTTCTTATCAAAATAAAATAAAAGGGTCAGCAAGCTCAAATGCACCCAATAAATGAAATGAAAACTGTTAGGATAAATAAAGGGTAGGTAGGATACTTTCAAAAGTTATGAAAAGCTTCATTTGGTTTATCTCATATTACTAATGTCTTTCTAACGTTTCCCCTTATCCTAGAAATGCTTTTCCCCTTTGGAAACCATTTTCCATTGCTAAATCCCTTCTCCCTCTTTTAGAAACCATTTTCCCTTGCTAAAACCCTTTTCCCATCCTAAATTCCCTTGATAAAACCCCCCTTTCCCCTTAATTAACTCTGCATTTTCATAAAAAACATGAAAACCCACCTTTTTAAAGACTAAGGTGCAAAATGTATTTCGGGGCCACTTTGAAATAACCCACCCTCTTTATATATTTACTAACCCCCATCTCATTTTACAACTTTGCATATATATTCCCAACCCCTTTCATTTAACCCTTCCACCTAATATATTTCTTAACCCCCCGCTTAAATAATCCCTGACCCCCTTTTCTGTGTTACCTTCCACATAAAATTTACCCCAACCCCACTTTCATTTAACCATCCGCCTATCTATTACCCGACCCTAATTCCTTTGAAAACCCAAAAACCTGTCAGTCGTTAGATCGCCGCCAACTAGATCTAACAACCAATAAAGCTTTTTGCACCCCCCCCCCCCCCCCCGACGTTCGATATTTAAAACCAATGGGGGAGGTGCGAAATGGGTGGTTTTATCCACCCCCTCCCTTGCCACATGGCATCACCAGGTTTTATCACACCCCCCATTCCCCAAACCTAAAAACTACGTTTTTCCATGCAATAAACCACCTGAGCCGTGAAATAAACCACCGCTATTTGCAATAACCCACCCCCGCGCCATGTGATAAACCTCAGTTAAAAAGCATAAAACCCCGCCACTTTACCGTTATTCTCCTATTCTCTTTTTATTTGCAAAAAAGACCAAAAGCCTTTACTGACCAAGATTGAAGCTCGCAGTAACATGGACCTCTTCCATAGACCAAATTCACGATACTCCAGGTAATTCTGAATACCTTAAACCATAAATTAATCTTATTAAATCAATAATTGAAAGAAATTAATGGCTTCCCATGGTTCCCATAGTGTAAACCCTCTTCAACCACCATTGTTAGATGTCGACCACACTCCTTTGGCCAATAAAGACTTCAAGATTAATGATATTGTGACTGATAGCAACCTTTTAGTGCTCCATTGCTAGAGCCATGATAAATTTGTTGATCAGGCAAATGAAATTCATCTGTGGGATTCTAACTTACCTAAATACATATTCCCACAAACCTATCAGTTCCCTAAACTCATCATACTGTGCCAAATAATCCATTTTCCCAATGAAAGAGCTATAGTTACCCCAATCACTGCTCAATCCTATTTACAATCACTGCTCAATCCATCAATCAAATGTTTCATATTCAACCACAACTGGATGGAGTTCCTTTCTCAATTGAAACCCTTACTGAACTTTACTTGAAGCTAGAATTCCCTAAAAGGTTTCAAATATTTCAGACTTTCCTCCCTCCATTAGTAGAAACTCCTAAAAACAATCCTCCATATTCAACTACCATGTTTTCAAAAAGAACCAAGAAAATTGTAACCATTTTCTCGTGTATTTTAGGATATTTCACTGATGAGCATGTAGATGAGTATATTCTTGGTTTCCTATCCATCTTTTTCCCAGGTCAGCCTCCAACTACAACTTTCAATTTTTCCCAATACTTGGCAGATGTTATGCATGATCAACTGGTCAAACTACCAGAAGAAGGAGTATTCAAATAATCCTTAGTTTTGTTTCATATGTTTATATATTTTCAATCAGAACGGTTTACAGTTAACCTACAAAAACTGGACACAGAGGGTAATCCCCAATCTGTTTTCTTTTGGACATCCTTGATCAGAAATGATTCCACTGAATTCAGTGCCAAGGACTTCATTGATTCTTCTGTATATCCAGTAGTGAATATGCTCAACAATACCATTCAACCAAGAATCAGTGAAGAAATAAAAAAGGTTCTACAGTTTCCAGATCAGAGTAAAATAGGAGACTGGTTTTTATACCAGAATCATACAGAAATCAGAGTGTATGGAAGCCAGCTAACTCCATACAAGCTTCCCAAATACCTCCCAATGAGGATATTTTCTTTAGAATACATCAGACATATTTTGAATTCAGATGAGATCGATTTCCTTTCAGCTAAGAAGAAAACTAAATTCAAGATTAAAAATCAATTAGGGCCTTTTATTTGCAATAGTAGGAACGTTGGAAAGGAAGCAGAAAGATGTTTACAAGATTTCAAGTTCAGTAGTAGTTTCAAATGGCCATATGACCCCTTGGGTGTCATAATTAAATTGAGAGTTAAGTTCAAACTCACCCCATTCCTTCATGAGTCAAAGCCTAAAATTGAAAAGTATTCCAACCAATCAGAGTGGTTGGAAAACACTTTACATGAGGTGGATAAGCAGGTTGATATTAGTTCCATCATGCTTACTCCAGCCCCACAGGACAAAAATTCAAAAAGGGATAGAGAATAAGGCTCTTATTCTGCAGAAAATACTTCTTATACTAAGTTCAAGCTTATGTAAAAGAATAAAAAAAACCTAAATCCAGTGATAGAGCAAGAGGAGACAGTTGAAACCATTGAAACAAATATTATTGTCAGAGATGATTCACCTCCAACACTTTCAAAAGAAACACATCAGTCATCAACTTCCAATGCACAAATTATTCAAAAGCAACACAGTGCAGAGGTTTCATCATCTAGCAAACTAGTTGAGAAAGAGAAAGATATTATGGAGAAATACAAAGAGATTAAAATCAGAAATGAAGCATTGAAAGCTGTAACATATGCACGGTACTGGAAGAAAAATCCCAGTGACCAGAATAGATTTCTTTCAGCTTTTGACTTCAAAACAAGGAAGATGCAAATGATATTTCTACAGCCAAAAGTGTAGGCTCCAAAAACATCAGAATATTATAAAAAGACAGCCTTTTAAGTTCTTTCCAAAGATGTGCATCCAATTGACCAGATTGAGTTTCACAAATAGGTAGGAGAAATGATCTATTCCACCATGACACACAAAGCTTTAAGTGTCCAGAAGTTACAAAATTCTCTAGAAAATATAAAAACATAGTTAAAACTAGAGAAATATTCATCACAAGAAAAGGATAACAGGATAAAGTCAATTTAAGATTTGGTCATGGAAGTTGGTTATGATCCAAAAGATATCAAAGCAGCAGAAGAGATTATCAAGAAGAAAAATGCAGAAATAGCTGAACTGAAGAAACAGATAAAGCTACCAACTACATAACATCCAAAAACCAAGGAGGTTTTGTAAAATTATAATCAAAAGGATGAAATGATGAATCTCATTATTCAATTGACAGCTCAACTGAAAGAAATGGAAATAGAAATGGACAAACTTGTACAGGAAAAGCAAGCCAGCATGGAAGAAGTTCCCATTACTACTATTCCTATAGCTTCTACATTAGATCCATTATCTACAGTAGCTCCAGTATCAACAGCAATTCCAGCAACAGCATCAGCAGTACCAGCATCCCATCCCATTGAAGAGGCTAGAAAATTGATCAAGGCAATGAAAGATATGTCCATTCAAACTACTGAAATTAACAAGCTCAAAGAACAAGTAAAGAGTTTATAATATGGCAAGAAATTGGCAAAAGTAATGCATCAGGTAGAAGTAAAAAAAGCCAATAGATTAACTGAAAAAAAAAATCCACAAGCTGGAATAAGAGTTGTCACTAAAAGATATTTTAGCCCAATCAAAACAACAGTTGTGGGCCAATATCATTAACTCTGTTAATGATATTTGGCCTTCCATACAAATATTATTTGAGCAGAATGACTTGGTAAAGGAAGCTGGTAATGCAATTCAAAAGGCCAAAGCAGATCTTGGAAAAAAACCAGAGGAAGCCTCTGAAATAATAAAATTCCTAAATTCTAAAAACAAGTATGAATTAGAAGAACTTTGGATAGCTGACATAACAGAAACTATCTTAGAGGTGAATAAAGTAATTTCCAAGATAAATCTGATGATACAACTTGAAGACAAATGCCAAACAATGGAACTTGCAGTGAACAGGTTTATGAACAAGTTTGATGTACTAAGACAGAAAGGTTTGCCTAATCCTTTGGTAATATATGATAAACTCATGAAGCATGAAGACTATGATAAGAATATGAGGGAAGTAGCCAAAGAGACTTTCAACGGTTCATCAATGAAATGAGTTCCCATAGGAAAAGTACTCCTTCAAAGTTTGGAAAACTTCTCTTACCTCCATCATGAGGTAAATCACTTTTTTTGTGAATAAGCACAAATTTTCCAAATATTCAGAAGAAAATGAAATCTACCGGAAGATGATGAAGATAAATATTCCAGATGAAGAAACGTGGGAAAAATGGTGCGATTTACTATGACAGGTTAAAGAGTAGACAGGTAAAAGAACGCACAAGTTAAAGAGAAAACAGATGAAAGACAGATGAAAGAAAGACAAATGAAAACAAAGACAACATGAAAGAAACAAACATATGACAATAATCAAAGAAAACAGAGACAGATTTCAATCAGTTACTAGGTGTCACTATCATCTTGCATGAAGATATTTATTTTCCTAGAATAAAACCTAGTTAGTTGACAGGATATTTTTTGTAATATGTTGTATAAATACTTCATCATTTCAAAGTATTGAGGGTGGATTTATGAAGATTTCGATAGCTAATTGATCTACTACCTAAGGGTTATTCTACCTTTTTCCATTTGATAGACAAGACAAATTATAAACAAATTTCTTTATAGGATTCATGTGTTGAGCCATCTCAGTGAAGTATATATTTCAATTGTTCATGTTCTTTTCTTAAGTATTCCATAAAATTTAATGTGTTCTAAATTTGAATGTTATAACTGGAATTTTACTGTAGAATTTGTTTAATTAAAATCTGTTTTGAACTGTTATACATTTCTATTTTTTCTTTTGATATTTAGTTTAGAGAATTCTTAATTTCCCTCTGATCTTGATTGACCTCCTTCACCTTCCTTCATTATCTAGTTTAAGGAATTCTTAATTGCTCCTTGATCCCGTTTGAAAATCACTTCACCATTTAGCCTTGAGATATGATATTTCCCACCTATCCTGCCTTGTAACACTTTCTTTGTAATTTGATCTTGTTCTATTTACAAAGTATAATTGACTCCATAACCCAATGGAAAATGGAAAAACACCTATCCATCTAAATCATCAATTCCACCAAACAAATCAAAATCAATCCAAAACAAGCATACATAACTAGCATAAAATTTATTAAATCAAAAAAGTTAAATCATTAAGAGAGAACCCTCTCTGAGCATTAGGAAGGCTAGATCCTAATCTCCAAAAGTGGATGATAGTTACCTCTGATATTTCTTTTTAATGCATATAATAGCTCTTGGAAATTTCAGAGTGATAACAGATGCTAATTCGAGGGAAAGAAGCTTTTTTATTTAGTTAGGGTGGTATTCTCTTTGTACCGTGTTAGGGAGCTCTCACTCAGGAGTAGCTCAAGAGTTTGCTAACTCTTTTAATGGACATGAAGCTACAGTTTACAGCCTCACCTTGCAGCTTTCTGAAGACTCCATTGCTGAAGCCTTTAACATTCCCCAAGTAGGAGAAAGGTGGTTCAAAGGGCAAGTCATTACAGTAGGAGATCTCAATAGCTTCCTAAAAAATGCTCATAGAGATCCAAATTGGAAAAAAATCATTCCAAGTAGCTATCTTAAGAATGACTAGGCAGAAGCTATCAAGCTTATCAAGTCAGGTTCTACCTAAAGACTGAATATAATAAAAACCTTTTTGCTTCATGCTAGAGGATTTTGTGACTCAAGGAACATCAAATATGTGGTGTGTCTCTTTTCTTTGTTAATTTCTTCTAAAGTATGAATTGCAACAACTAGCAAGGTGTGAGTGATAAGTTGTTAAATTATTTAACATTAAATTATCTGCTTTCATTTTTCTGCAAGTTATATATGTGTTGTAAAACATGTCAGTAAAGATTTCATAAAGGATTTGTGGAAAAATTTATACATGAAATATATTTTCTGAATGTTGTTTTCTTTGCATAAACTTATTTTATGTAAAGAGCCATCATCATAGCTATGTGACTGATTTAGGATAGGAATATTTCCTGGAATAGGTACCAGCTCTCCATCTTCTCCCACTTGTATAATCTGCTCCCTATACTACCTTTTAACCACACAATTTATACTTTTCACAACTTTCCAAATGTGTGAAAGTCTTAGAGAACATAAATAATTTCAATATTTGGGAAACAATCTCACAACTCAAAAAACCCCTTTAAAATTTGAAATGAAATATGTTGTGTAAGGCTTACTCCTTATGCAGTCAAGGAGTGACTCCTTGCGCTAACAACATGAACCGAGTGGAATTTCCACAAACGGTTTCTTGGTTCTTTGGAATACTGGTGTCTTAGGCTCCTCACCAAATTTGAGACTTAGATCACTTTCAAATTCTACAAAAATCAACATGAGACACTGACCTTGAAATGATGCAAGAAACAAGTTGTTGTAGACAACAACCTAATTAGAACACCAACCTTTGAATGATGTAGGAAACAACCTGATTGAGGCACCAAACTTTCATGATGTAGTAAACAATCTAATTGAGGAACCAACCTATAATGATGTAGGTAACAACTTGATTGAGGCTCCAACCTTGATGGAGCCATCCACCTCCTTGTTCAACCTGTTGTGGACCACTTTTCACAATATTACATACTAGATTCACAAGCACCATGCAATATAAGTCTTGAAAAATTGATCATACCACTGATGTCATAACCATTTTCATAAATCTATCATAACATGTTCATAAAACACCATAATACCTTTCCCAAATCCCGTTTTGGTCATTTATATAACACCTTCTCAAAAACCATGAAACATATTCATAAGCCCCAAAACAAGAGATATAACTTCAAAAATAGACCTTCCTCAATATTCATAACCCCTAGAAAGATCAAAACTAAATTTTGGTCATTTCCCCTCTTTTGGAATTAAATTTGGCTTCAAAATCATTCCAAAAACCATATAAAAATTAATCGTTCGACATAATAACAATTTTTCGGTACATTATATGGAATGGCCCTTTACAGGGTCTAAAATATACTAATTATTTTGAAAAAATTTATTTTTCAGTGCACCAATAACCCTATTTAAGAAACATGTAAGGTAAGTTATCCAAGGATCAAACTCGGTACCTCCAGCATACAAACTAGTGCAAAGTACCAATTGAACTGCACAATATGTCATGTGATATGGTGGCCTGCAATTAGTTTTATTTTCAACCCATGTACAAGTCCCACAAAAATTAATTCCTATGCAGACTTGAATGGTTGACCTCCAATGAATCAAAACAAACCACAAAGCCATAGATACAACGAACCAATAGATCCATAGAGCCATAGAGCAATAGATCAATGCAAACCATAATGCCATAGAGCAAACGGATCAATGTAAACCACAATGCCACAAAGCCAACAACCAACACAAACCATAGAGCTAATGGACCAATGTAAACCACAGTGTCATAATGCCAATGGACCAACACAAGCCACAAAGCCAATTGATCAATGTAGACCAAAACTGGATAGAGTTAGTGAACCACACTAATTGAAATCTGGATAGGGGGCAAAAATTTGCCAAAAATTCAAAGTGCTCAGAATCACACCAATCCAAAATTAATGGATAAAGGCCCGTCACCACGAATCTAGTGCAATTGGTTTCACTAAAAACAAAGTCCGTATGTGAAAGTTAGAACCTGTGCCAGACAAGCAAATTTTTTTAGAAAAGGGGTCAAACAGGGTCAAAAGTCAAAATTTGGGTATTTATCTGGCCCAATGACAGGATGACAAGTTTCAATTTCTAAAGGCCCAAATTTCTGGGCACATGGAAATTTTTATTGCTTTAATTTAAGCCAATGGGAAGAGGACACATGGCAAGCCCGGACGCTACCACGTGCCCCACCCCTCCAAGGCCTAACTTGGTTAAGTGGGTCGAAATCTGAATTTTTATTGTGGAGCAAAATTTTTGGGCAGAGGTCGGGGTCGAACCCGCGACCTCCCCCACACAACCCACAAGCCTTACCGCTTGGTCTATGCAATAGATCTTGATATATATAGCATGTGGTATATATTTGAAGAGATAGTATGGACTAGCAAGGGTAAGGACGGGGCCATCCCCGTGGGCCAACCCCCTCACCATAAAACCACATATCCGTGAGTAAGGGCGGAGCTTTATGCTAATTGTGGATATTAACCATAATACAGGTTATTTAACCCATAAGCATTGTTTAGCGCTAATCCTATTTCATAATTGCGGATTATGGTAAACACGCTTAACGCATTTAAAACGAGCTTATCACCAAGTTAACCCAAGCTTGTCACCTAATTAAATCCGATTAATTCAGCGAAGAAAATGGTGGAGCCCCCAAATTCGGCGCCAACTCCAAATTAGCGGGGTTAACTGGAGTTTATCCAAGTTTGGAGGAGTTTTCCTAGGGAAAACTGAATGAACCATAACTTTGGCATATTTCGACTAATTTTGGCTCAAGAAGAGTCATTCCTAGATGATTTTTATGCTTTGAGCATGATGGTGTAGGTTGCAAAGGCATTGGAGCACTTTTGTAAGTGATTTTTCCACTTTGCAGATTAAAGAAGCCTAGGGCCACCAGGAGAAGAGGTCATGCCTAGATCAGCTAAAGACCATTTTCAGAGCTTGAAGAGTCTATTTTGAGGTTTTTGGGTCTTTTGGATCCAATGGAGCAGGTTGGAAATACATTGAATCATTTTATATGCATGTAATCATATAATTTACCATTAATCCAAAGAGGGCCTAGCCAGTTGAAGCAGGTCCATGGAGATGTAGCCCAGGAAGGGTGAACTCTTTTATCAACTATTGTGTGATGTGTTTGTTGTGTGTTATTTCTCTTCATTTTAATTGTTGTACATGTGTTTTTAACAAATATTTTACTTTAGAAATTGCTCATAAAATACATTAAACTTGACACATAAACCCTCACATAACTGGCTAATTTGAGATGTTCCTAAACACATTTATTTTAATATTGAGGAGGGAGCTAGCACAACAAAACTAGTTTTCCCATATTCAGATCAAGTTGGTATCAGAGCACATTTTAGCTCATTTTAGCCCTGAGATGGTTAGCCAAGGTTAGCTATATATTTAGCTATTGGTTTTGTAATTGTACAAAGATAATTTAGCTGTGTGCAATTTTATGTGTGTGAAGAGAAGGTCAATATTGAGAGCTCAGTTCTCAAATCACATCAAAGAAGCTTTTTATGCATTACAAGTGTGATGGCAGGTTCAACAAGCACTATTTCTAGTAAATATTCCTTAGCAAAACTCTATGATAAAGAAATTTTAGAGAAGCTCTACATCATGAATGATATGGTGCAAGAGATGTATGAATATAAGAGGGAGAGTACTATATTTCAAGAGCAGTTGATTGCCATGAAGGAGGAGAAGCAATAACTTCTTGAAAAGATGCAGGAGATGGAGACTCAACTCCATATTGCAAATTAAAACCTAGCAAGGTTGCATGAGATGGAGACTCAACTCCATGATTCCAAGGAAGCCTTAGCCACGTATGTGCATGAAAAAGAGGTATGCAAATCAAGTTTATTTTCAATTTCCTCTTAATATAAATGTGTAGGTGCTTTTGAAAGACACACTAGAGGAATAGGGTCCAAATTATTGATGAAAATGGGCTATTAAGGTAAAGGATTTGGAAAACATGCACAAGGCATAGTTGAGACAATTGTTGTTGAGGAAAGGCCTACTATGTATTTGGGTCCTGGTTATGGACAACATGATGGAGAATTCTCCAAAGCCAAGGAGGCACATGAAGGTGTTTCAAGAAGGACTTTAATTTCATGTTCATTACCTCAATCTTGTGAAATTTGTGTTCATTAGGAATGAAAAAGTTTTATACCCACTTTAAGAGTCAACACTCATGCATGTGCAAATGATCAACACTCTCAGGTTGACATACATACATGATAAACAAAGCAAATATTCACATAAGATTTGGAAAAAAATTTCATGTTTCTTTTGTGGTTTGAATAACCATATTGTATCAAGATATTGGAAGAAGATAGCCATGCATAGGAAACTTTATAAACAAAGGAGACATAAAGCCAAAGTTCCAATGGATAATGCAAACCATGTTGAAAAGAAGATGCAATTGTTTTGCACTTGTTTCCATAAGAAAGGTCATCTTGTAGACAAGTGTTGGACTTTGTATCCAACAAGTCATCCACGACATTTGAAGAAGGTGGAGAGAGATATTTAAAAGAATGGAAAGGAGGATTCCATAATTGATGTGGGTCAGGATGATTCACATGATGAAGTGCAGCCGAAAGAAGCGCCATTGAAATGGTTTGGTAAGAGATGGTTAGATTTCTTATCCAATTAAAGGCCTTGCATGTCTTTTGATGTTTCATGCATTTATTTTCCAATTGAAAGTATGTTGCATGTTTATGCCAGGAATGTGTTTGAAAGTAGAGTTATGTTGACTCACTTAGATGCAGCAAAGATGGAAATTTGAACATGATTTTTTTTGACTTGAGAGTCAATTGTTTGAAAAGGCATGTTTTGTCGACTTATGTTTGGTCATTGGTTTGTACAAAAATATGTAAGAGTACATGGTGATGTTCACATTATTTGAAATTTGTTTCTTTGAAGGAGCAAAAGGATATGTCGTCAAGTTATGTTTCTTGCATGTTGTGTTTTTCAGGTTGATGGTTGTGTTTTTGACAAGATGTCGCAGTATTTTGGGAAGGTCTTCTCTTGAGCGAGAGGCTCATGATTAGCCTTCATTCTCAAATCATGGCATGAGCAACATGTCAATATTAGAGGATGATGGAAAGAGGGACAAGGTAACAAAAATATTGCAGCCATTGTAGACCATTTGATGTGTTGACGCCAAGAAGCAAAAGAGAAGGCGAATGCATTCCTCCATAAGTGGAATTTGGAACCGTGGAGGTAAAAATAATGGTAATTTCTTTTCCTGTGATTATTGATGTTGGAACTCATTGATGTAGTTCACGTAGATGGGCTTAACTTGGAAAAGTGGTTTACAAGGAGAAGCTTGCATCGAATGTATGTTTGTGCAAAGGAGGAACATGATTCTAAATGGGAAGGAAATCTATTAGCTTTTCAAGCACTAAGGGATCGCTTTGGTACAATAAGATTTTTTATCAGTCAATAAGTAGCCAACAAGTGTTGGATTGGGTCAGCAACAAAAGGAGGACGTCGGTTAAAGTGCCAAGCCATTTGCAAGGAAAATCATGTGACTGAACCCAAATGGTTTTCATGGATATTTTTCCAAGTAGAATCAAGTTGGGAAAGAGAAGAGTATTCAGCTCATATCAGATAACTAGGTTTTGTGGGTCCAAAATCCTGTCAGTTGGAAGGAGTGATCAGAATCTAGATTGGGGGAAAAAAATTTCCAAAAATTCAAAGTGCTCATAATCGCACCAAACTAGAACCACCAGATAGGGCCCATCACCAAGAATCTGGCACAATTTGTTTCACTCAAAACAAAGTCCATATGTGAAAGTTAGAGCATGTAGTTCACTGTGCCAAGCAGTCGATGTTTTTTAAAAAAGGGGTCAAACAAGGTCAAAGGTCAAAATTTGGGTATTTCTCCGGCCCAATGACATGATGAAAAGTGTCAATTTCTAAGTGGCTTGAATTTCTGGGCACATGACAATTTTTATTGGTTTAATTTAAACCAATGGGAAGAGGACACGTGGCAAGCTCAGAGGCTGCACGTGCTCCCCTAATCCACCCCACCCCCCCCACTCTAAGGCCAAATTTGGTTAAGTCATTTGAAATCCAAATTTGTATTGTGGAGTAAAATTTTTAGGTAGAGGCCTAGGTTGAACCTGCGACCTCCCCCACACAACCCACAAGCCTTACTGTTTGGTTTATGCAATAGATCTTGATATATATAGCACGTGGTATATATTTGAAGAGATATGTATGGACTGGCAGGGGTAAGGAGGGGCCAACCCCCTCACCATATAACCACGAAGTCGTGACCAAGGGCGAATCTTTATGCTAATTGCGGATATTAACCGTAATACAATTTATTTAACCCATAAGCATTGTTTAGTGCTAGTCCTATTTCATAATTGCGAACTATGTTAAACACGCTTATTGCATTTAAAACGAGCTTATCACCAAGTTAACCCAAGATTATCACCTAATTAAATCCAGTTAATTCAGCAGAGAAAATGGTGGAGCCCCCAAATTCGGCTCCAAATCCAAAATTAGCGGGGTTAACTGGAGTTTCTCCAAATTTGGAGTTTTCCTAGGGAAAAATGAATGAGCCATAAATTTGGCATATTTCGAACAATTTTGGCTCAATAAAAGTCATTCCTAGATGATTTTGATTCTCTGAGCATGATGGTGTAGGTTTAAGAGGCGTTGGAGAACTTTTGTAAGTGATTTTTCCACTTTGAACATTAAATAAGCCAAGGGCCACCAAGAGAGGAGGTTATGCCTAGATTAGCTTAAGACCATTTTCAAAGCTTGAAGAGTATATTTTGAGGTTTTTGGATCATATAAATCCAATGGAGCACTTTTCAAAGTCATTGGAGCACTGTAGGTGAATTTAATCATAGAATTGACCATTAGTCCAAAGAGGGCCTAGCTAGTTGAAGCAGGTCCATGAAGATGTAGCCCGGGAGGGGTGAACTCCGTTATCAGCTATTGTGTAATGTGTTTGTTGTCTATTATTTATTTTCATTTTAATTGTTGTACATGTAATTTTAACAGCTATTTTACTTCATAAATTGCTCATAAAAGACACTAAACTTGACACATAAACCCTCACATAACTGGCCAATTTGAGACGATCCTAAACACATTTATTTTAATACTGATGAGGGACCTAACACAACAAAACTAGTTTTCCCATATTCAAATCACACACAAACCTTAAAGCCTCAGATATGATCATACCAACACAAACAATAGAGCCATAGAGTTGGGATCCAACTCAAAACACAACACCAACAAGCCAAAGAATCAACTCATACTACAACACCAATCGAGCCAACACAAACCATAATGTCATAGAGCCAAAAAACAAGCTTAAATTATAGTTCCAATGAACCAATGAACCATAAATCAAACTAACCAAATCAAACCAAAGTGCCAATGAGCCAACTTAAACCATAGTGCAAGCCACAAAACCACATATTTGGTGAGCCAATACAACCACAAATCCAATGAACTACGTAAACCATAGAGCATTATCCCTAACAAGCCAACAAAAACCACGGTGCCACAGATCCATCGAACCAATTTATGTTGTTTGAATTCAAATCGAAGTGTTATATTCTCCATTTCATGGTGGGGTTACATATATATACAATCAAACCACTAGTCGGGCATTGGGGTCAACCATACAATTTTTCCATCTAATCATGACTTGATTTCTACACAAAGGCACTTGGTCACATGGGGCCAACCTCTATGCCATATGACTTGGCCTTAGGGGGTCATTAGTCGATTGTGTAGTGACATTAGGATGACATCATCATGCCATGTGGCAACTAGTGAGAGGGACACGTGTCCCCTAAAACAGCCTAATTGGTCTCTAAAATTGCCATATATACCTACCATGTGTCAGTCAACTTATCTTCCATGTCACCCTACCGACCACATCATGTTTACGTGTCAAGTTATAACTAGGCATTGTTGATGTGTCATGCCATGTGGTGGTGGTGGTGGTGGGGGGGGGGTGGGGTGGGGGGGGGGGGGTATTCTTATGCTTTAACCATCATAGATGTTACTCCATTCATTTATCGCCCTTGGATTTTCCAAAATATGTGTGATTATTAACATGCTAAAAATTGTGCAAGTCCATGCACCATCTTTCATAGATTTCACCACAATATCATAGATCTAATCTAAATATACATGACATTTAACAAATTCAGTGTTTTTCATAGTAAATTTGGTGTTTTTTCCTTCAATGTAGATGTAAAATTTAAACTGACATATTTGTCATCAGAGAGGACTCTCAAGCCATACCATTCATAGAATCTTTTGAACATCATACCTTCGAAAAAACTCAATAAAATTAAGGCCACTTTGACATCATATTGTCAAGAAATTGTACTATCATACTACTTCTTTTGATTCATTGATGACATCGTTGCTTCCTAAGACTTCCCCTTTGACATCAATGACAATGGTTGTCATTAATGACAACATTATGTCCAACATGATGCAATTGGAAAACAAGGTAGGCCAAAAATATCCTTCCATAATGATACTTTGGGTAGTCTCCATCCCAGAAAGGTGACCACCACAATCACCACTATGTCAGTCATTGATTCTTTTCCTCGTGAAGCTTAGGACAAACATGATACAAAATGGTTTCTACTTCTTGTCTACACAGGATATCACCTAGAGGAAATATTGTAGATCCTAATGATGAATATTACATTTATCATCATGTGGTTGGTGAGGATAAAATTTCGAGTCTACAAATAAACTAGAATATCAACATGTTAAGTATCACCCAATGAATAGTGAATATTTCTTTTGTTAGGAACAACATAGTCAAAGGGTGCATTGATAACACCTATCAATAGGTCAAAGGTGAACTTTACCAATGTTGGGGCTTTCTTACACTTGGGAGTAGTGAATTTTAGATCAAACTCATAGAGGATTATGACCCAATAGCTTATTCTATCAAATTTGGTGACTCACCTACTCAAAAGATATGCCATGGGATTATGATTTACACTGGCCTTTATTTTTCTCCTTAAGATATAATGGTGCATCTTATGGATCAAAAATAATATGTATAAGGCTAAATTTTCATCATGATTAAGGGATAATTATGGTATTAATAGTTATTACTAATGTAATAGATGATGTACTTAGACTAATCTTCCCCTTCCTAACTGAACACAATAACCACAATGAAAGGTGATGCAAAGATGTAGAGGATTCAACCCCTCTAAAATTTAGGAGGAATTACTAGTGGAGAGAATGTAAGGGTACACTTTAATGCATTTAAGGATTTTTGGACTTGGACATCCCATATAAATGGTATATTGGAATGTGAAAAATGTAGAAACCTATATGTAAATGTAGACGAATTAGTAGTTAACCAATGCAATAAATTTTCCTTCCCTTCAAGGATTTGTAATTGATGCAAAGTATTAGGTGGAGGTATATCAATGATTCATTGGAACTTAAATAGATAAATAATGATACCCTACTTAGATATAATGAATCTATGTAGGCATTAAATAATGAAAAATATACAAATAAGAGAATTCACATGATTTTTTGTAGAGTTTGCAAGAGTGATATAAACCATTAGGATGGTTAAATTATAGATCTCTTCCTTATGATAAAGAAAATCCCACAATGTTGGGAGCTTTGGGAACTAATGGCTAGCAAGGTCATTGACATTGTAGAGGGCACAAGAAGAGTAACCTTTTAATGTGTGGTGTTCTGAGTGGTCACAACTAGATACATGTGGTTGGTGCCCCTATATTTCTTGTTCCTCCCCTAAAACCATTCTCACTTTTTTCAATTTGAGTTTTAGTAACAAGCTCCCAAAATGGATATGTCATACGTACATATGGTATACTCATGTGATGAACTAGAATGAATTATAAATGGGGGGATGGTGCTAAATAAATTAGTGGAATAGGTGGGTTGAAATTACCACATTAGGACACCTAAAGTGAATCTTGAAATATTGAATGTTTCTATGGCGGGTTCCAGTGAGACTAGGAGGAGGAAATAAGTATTGAATCAATGCAACGGATGAACCAACCCACATGTTTCCTACCATTGGAAAAGTATTAGGTTCCATATTTGGTTAATAATTTTTTTCTCTAGACATAATTGTGCACACTTATGTTGATAATTCTATTGGAACATTTGGAAATTGTCTTGATTAGGTGCCATTAGGTCCTAAAATAAACCTAGAGCAACTTCAAAAAATAAGAGATCAAGAGGTTACCTTCAAGAGATGGTAGGACATTGTCTAGATTGGAATTTATCTTAGGCTCATGGTATGTAAGCTAATCCAAAACCAAAGTATTTTCATGATTAGTAAACATCATGAGATATAAGACCGTGTGTGCTACAACCTTCATAGCAAACATATATCCTCATCCTAATTGAAGGATGTAGCCAAGTTAGGTGTCTAAAACATCCATATTAATTAAGGTGGTTTTCTTAGAAAATTCAATGAGAATGTTTTATAAAAGTCCCTATGGTTGGAAATGATTACCATCATATGCATGAAAAGTCATGAATGAAAGAATCATCTCTATAGAAACTAAATTCTTTAAAACTTGGGTAGACAAAACATATGTGGAATACCCTCATGAATGATGCAATGATGGACACATTTTTTTGGATAGTGACTAGTACTTGAAAGGAAATTCAATAAGGAAGACAAATCTCTACCTAATCTAAGTTAAGTTTGTCAATACTATCAAATAATACAATCCTATCCAAGGTTGTGACCAAGGACTTCCTATGTCAAGGGAAATTATAAAACACATTAAGGATGGACATGGTAGAAGCAGACTATGCCAAATCATCCACAACACTATAATGATGAGTATCATTTATATGAGGGTTATGAGTGGTATGATGCAAAGCTATCATTGGTATTTTAGGAGTAGGGGTAAATATTTGGTCACAAAATTTCCAAGGGACCACTAGTTGGTGATGGTTATTTTCCTTTTCAAAAGGGGTTATTTCAAGTGCCATACCATACTGATGCCTTCAGGTCTAACATTAACATCCAAAAACTTATATAGATACTCTAGAATGAAATATATTTACGAGGATTAGAGGCATATGATTTATTGGAATGAGGTGTCATCATTTGTGTTGTTCAATAACCTTTTCCATGGAAAGGTATTTTGCAACACCATAGGTTGGAATAGCAAAGTACTTACTTTACCTTTGGTGTCCTTGGTGACTCATGTTTAGCTTTACTTCCAACATATAATGTGCCATGGGAAATTATTGGTGTAATGTCCATAAACCTAAAAAAGAGAACAAGGGTGGTTTTTATGTAATTAAGATTTATTGTGTTGCTTGGAGATAATGATTGGGATACTAATTTTGATTTTCAAGATTAAGAATTGCCTCTTTTCTAGCTCAATTATATCGTCTTTCCAAATTACTCTTTAGGGAACTTAATTTCTTGATTTTCTCTTGGTAGTATTAAATTTTATCTTTTCATTTTCACAATTTTCACTTGAACTTTCTTATTGATGTCTTAAGGCCCTTTACATATTTATCTGACTTAGAATTGTTATCTTCCAAAACCTTATTAGCCTTGAGGGTTAGCTCAATTGGTAGAGGTCCTTTTGCTAAAGCACCTTGCCATTGGGAGGTCACGAGTTCAATTCTCCTTTATGTACTTGGGACTAGGCTCTGATTAGTTTGGTTAGTGAGATGTGATCCCTTTGGATGGATCTTCTCAGAATTTGCCCCAAAAAATCTTCCAAATCCTTATTTTATTCCTTAAATCTAATTATTACCTCAAACTTAGTCTCAACTTTTGTCAACTCGTCATTATTAAAGTTCCTTATGGTTATATCATTTTTCTTCATTTTAGTCTTGGAAATTGTTATATATTATTTTGGCATCTCATTTTAACCCTTGATATTTATAACTTAGCATATATTGGGTGTGCCCATAAAAAAGGCACCCTACATGGATTTCCATAAAAAATCAATCTAGTTCATGTGAGGAAACTCCAAATTTATGGTTTTACAAATTATCTTGTAACTTTGATTCTGAGTAGCCTTCATTTCATCCATATCAAAATTTAATGCCTCATAGGTAGATCTCAACGTCTGCTTTGAGGAGATAACTGAATTTCCTACTTCATTTTCTAGTTTTTAGTAGACTTCTTGGTCTCCCTCTTAGCTTTAGCAATTTTTTTGTATTCCATCTACCTAGAATTTGTGATGAAAAATATTAGTCTTCACTAGAGGTGAAAGGATTGAATAATGGGTTAGGAATATACAAAACAATTTTAAAAAATTGCAAGATTTTTGAGCAAGTCACCCAAGAATGGGACAATCATGGTTGACATTACCCTTAAATGTGAGGGGTTTTGGAAATTGTTGATATTGAGGGTGATTAGACTTTCATTTTTCTTTAATGGGAATCAACTCCCTCTGATATAAAAGTGATTGCATTCCTTAATTTATTTCTTTTTTAGCACCAAGGCCTAGTCTCAAAGGGAATTGCTCATCTTTTAGGATGGTTCCACATGATCCTCATTTCCAAGCATAAAGGGCCAACGTCATGATATCACAACTTATTATTACTTTCAAAGGCATCAAAATAATTCTCTTTTCTATTTCATGTAACCTATATGTCAATAGGAAATTATGGAGGGGGGTATATTTATTCTACCCCATCCTTTTCTCCCTCTCTCTACTCACCATCATCTACATCTCTAACATTGTTTGATTTATCAATAGAGTCATAATATTTTCCATGATTTTCTATCCATATTTAAAAGGAAATATGTTGTCATAAGAAATTGATCCATACTCCCCATTTCTCTTATGCATATAGACTCTGATTTCCTACTAGGTTCTAGTCTTATTATTGTCCCAATTCTACATAAGAATTTGTTTCTTTCAATTTTGGAGTATTTTAGGGATTCTCCAAGGTACAAGAGTTCCCTACTGTATAATTTGGCATAAGTGATGGGTATTAAATCACTTTTATTTTGTCCCTCCACTTTTTCTTTTTCTCTTGACACAATCATATTTATCAATATTTGTAGAAAGTCAAAAACATCAACACCTAGCTTAGAAGATAATCCAATATTATAGTTATTTACTCTTATAAAGATTACTCTCTCTATGTTTTAAAAAACAACCACATGACACTATACTAAATTACAAACTCCAACATTTAATGATTTCAAGTTTCATTCCATATTCAATTTATCAACATAAAATTAAAAAATCAAGACTTCATAATTAAAACTTTCATTCAAATATAAATATGAAATTATACATTGTTAAAATATTTACCATAATTTTTATTCTAACTTATAATAAATATACTAAATTCTCATCATTTATTTGCATAGCTAAAAAGTTTTCATATCCATAAATTTAATATAAATTCAATTACTAATTTAAATTTTAAAAATTTATTATATCTTTCATTTCTTCCTTATTGTAACCCATGCATTTCATAATTTATTATAATAAAAGAATTTTAATTTCACATGCAAATTGAAATGGGGAGATTCAATCCATAAATAAGAATGCATTACTTATTATCAAATTCTCTTACCTAAAAAGATGGATTTGTTATTTCTTCTCGCTTAACCAACTAAACCCATTAGACATTCAAGAAATACCCTCAATCTATTCACTGCTTAACTCATGGCTTAACCACTAAATTAGAATGATATGCTTTACTCTATTGTCAATCTCCAAAGGATAAAACACTATCTCCCTGTTTTCTTTCTTATTTCAATTCCTAAAATTTCTCTTCCCAACTTACATATCCCCGGTCCTTACTTTTCATTATTTAATCAATTAATTATTAAGATATCCAAAGGATAAAACGCTATCTCCCTATTTTCTTTCTTATTTCAATTCCTGAAACTTCTCTTCCCAACTTGAGTATCCCTTGTCCTTACTTTTCATTATTTAATAAATTAATTATTAAACTTCTTATAAGAGCGTATGGTTTTCCACCAACCCCTTCTTGAATTATGGACCCAAAATGTTGTCACCCCTTAACCCAAAGATAAAGATAATGGGTAAACTTTATTGAAGATTTTAATAAATAATTATTATTTTTATATAATTATTAATTTTATATGCGTGTCCATGTAATACATCACATATAAAAAAACCCCTATCATATGGAAGCTAATGGAATGGTAAAAGCCTTTCTAAGATTTTATAGAATGGAGCTTACCATGATTTGGGTTGTGAATCGGTACATTGAAGATGAACGCATTAGTTATCTTATTAGTTCCTGCCACACCTATGGAGGGACTATTGTAATTTAAATTGTGCAGATAGCATTAGTTTGAGTTGATTTATTTGTCCAAATTTCAGGATAGCCAATGTATTTTGGCTTAAGTATATGCAAAAAAAATTAGTTTTATTGGCCTCTCCCCGAGGCGGGGAGGCTATAAACCTAGGCTATATTCTCCTTTTTCTCTTAACATTTTAAAATTAAGAAACTAATGCTAGCATTAAACTAACGCAATAAATTTTTGGATGAAACATATGACTTTTAACTATACATGCAGTCTATATATTATTTTTGCAAAACTTCACCATGTTCACCATATCTACGTGTAGCATGTATTTTGACAACAGACACCTTGAAGGTTGTTCACCTGAAGACACCTTGAAGGTTGTTCGCGTTCTTCTATGCACCACGTTGTTCAAATGTCGGTGCTTCTATCTTCACTGCACGTGGTGTCTGTGGCTTTAATTCCGCGGCCTTAACTTCTGGCTCTGAAACTGCTTACTTTGTTGCCTCTGTCAGTCATTCTCTGGGAATTCAAGAAGTAAATTAGCAGTAGGCCCCTATCGTTTGCTACTGACATATATACAGATACAGTTTCATATTAAGTTCCATATCCCATCGCACCAACAGCACCCGTAGGGGTAATCATTCTGATTTTGGTATCCACTGGTTCTCTGGATTCAAGCTTTTCTGCAACTTCCTCTAAGGTAAGCTCCACTTCTACATGCATTTCTCTTCTGCCCATCTCCTCAAACTCCGTAGATGCAAATTAGCTACTAAAATCACTTCTCAAATCCATATTTCAAACGAGTAAAGCTCCATCTTTGCTATCTCAGATTGATTGAAATTGATTTTCCTTGCAATATCAGCCTGTAACCCTGAAATGCTATAATTTTGAGAAACAACAGTCCAAATTAGGGCTTTGAAGAAGTTACCTTTCCTGTAGGCATTGTGGACGGCTTGGAGCAGAGATGTTTTGCTGATGCCTTGCCGAAAACACCAATTATGCGAAATTGATGATCTTCATTATCCAACCATCTTTGCAGTCGCATCTGGTGGTCTTTAATGCCTGATCCCACAAAGCCCGACAGCGGTACTGGCTGAAGCAACGATTATTGGTGTGCAGAGGAACATTGTAGACACAATTTCCACGAAAAGTTTGGCATCATGGAGACAATGGTGGAGCCTCTGCAACCAATTTTTGACGGTGTCAGGCTCAGATCTTTGATCTTGTTGAAATCGATTGGTGATATCAAGCAAGAGGCTTTGCTCAGGATAATCTCATCTGGTTACTGAAGGATGATGGTTGAATTGAGCGAGCTACAGAAAGTCGGACCGATCTACTTTCTTAGGGGCATTCCCCCTCTTTCATGAAGAGATATCGCTGGGAGATATGCATTCGAAAGCCAAAGACAAACTTATCTATATAGAAAAAATCTTTAGAACATATTCAAAATGGAAATGATAGAAATATTAGGCTTTACAATCGGGTGAGCGAGGAGCTGCCCTATTCGACTGGAATTATCAACTAGGATAGTTGCTGCACTCCGATAATAAGCTTGGTTGAGACTCGAGCTGGGCTACTTGGATAGGCTGCTAGTTATTTCAAAAGTCTCATTTGCCATTCTTGGAAAAGGCTAGCCCAAAGCACTTCTACGAAGTCGGTCTCTGGTGCAAATATACTTACCAAGCTACTCTGATAACCTTCGATGAACACTGATATCAACACTGATATCGTCATGTTATTACAGCGCATCCCATAAATTACTGTAAATTGGGAACATGGGGCACGTGTCATTCGTTGATAGTCATACTCGTGAGCCAGGTAGAGGCGAGTATTTTTTTCCAGCATGGGATTTGTATAATAGTAGTTGGTAAGAGCTAAAAAGTGCATGTAGCTTCATGCAAGGCAGCTTAGAGACGGCGCGTAGCATATAGTTTATGTCATATATTTTATGTTTTATGTATTAATTTGGTTTATAATATTTAGTTTTTCTTTTAATTATTTTTTTCATATTTATGGCTTTAAGACCTTCCGTTTTAAGCATTTGAATGCATTTTGCTTTTAGAGGCTTATGGTGAATGAATTTTTTTGTCAATCTGCTTTATTGTGACGCCTTACCTATGTGCCTTGTCACATTGTGTTAAATGTGAAGTTGTATTCAGTTGTCGGCGTTGAACCTAACCCAGCCGACCAACATTGTCACCGTCTCTCTGACAAAGAACGGCGCCGAACCTAACACGCTGCCCAGCCATCGTGATTGACTATGTAATCCTCTGTTTTTCACATGCAAAATTATCCCTCTTCTACAACTAGCCTCTGCCTGAGCATGTCAAGCCAAGCAAGGCCAGGCCTTCTGTAATATAAGTCTGTGAATATTTTCTCCAATTTTGTGTGTTGTTTCTCCATTCTTTTCTCTTTTTGTTATCTCTGTTTGCTATTCCACTGCTCTGCACCTAACAACTAGTATCGGAGCCAATTTGAGCCAGATTAATTCTCTTTGCCACTGCAATTCATCTGCAAGTCTGTGTTCTTGCAAGTTCGTGATCTTGGAAGCAGAGTGAATCTGTGCCTGCAATTCCTCTATGTGTGGAAAGCTACTGCAATTGCAATTCCTCTGTGTGGAAGGATGCTGCACTGTACCAGAAATATCGTGTGCCAGAAATAGTTGAACTGGTTGAGCTAGTTGAGCGGAGCGCCTGTGTTGAAAACTCTGTGGAGGAATGCTATTGTATGAGATATATACCCAACAGCAGAACCATGGAGCCTCTGACGTAGGAGACGATCGCATCCAACAGGTGTGTCAAATCTGTTCAGGAATGGCTGCATCGAATAGGTGTGTCTAAATCGATGAGTAAAAGGAAGAGTGGGAGAGGTCGTGGAGTTATTTTGGCATGCAGCCTCTTTAAAATAATTTTTGGTTAAATGCCTTTCCCGTTAAAATAATTTTGGGTTAAATGTGTTTCCCATTTTTAAGTGAATTCGTATATGTTTTATATGAAGTGGGTTAAAGGCTTTACATGTTTTATAATTAAAAATTATATATGTTATTGAAACATATATATTTAATTTTTGGTGAATTTTGAAAGGGAAAGGATGTTTTTTAATACAAAAAGGGAAAGGTCACGCTTTTAAAAAGGCAAAAAAAAAAAGAGAGAAAAGTCATTTTTTTAAGGAGATTGGTTTGGTATTTTTTTATAAGTGGAAAATTTTGTAATAATTAAAGTTTTACTTTGTAAGGGGTAATTTGAGATTTTTCGGGTGTGAAATTATTGAGAATGGAGACAACAGTTAATGATATGGAGAAGTTGAGCGGGGTTAATTTTTCTCTATGGAAATCACAGATGGAGGATATACTGATTTTAAAAGATTAGTATTTTCAGATTGAGGGTGTAACAAAGAAACCCTCGTCGATGACATATGAGGAATGGTATAAGCTAGATAGAAAGGAAATTGCAACAATCTGCCAATATCTAGCAAAGAATGTGTATTTCAATGTGTCCAGAGAAAAGACGGCAAAAGGATTATGGCAGAAGCTCCATGATCTATATGAGAAGAACACAGCATCAAACAAAGTGTTCTTGATGAAAAAGCTTTACAATCTCAAGATGAAGGAAGGTGCTTCAGTTGCGGAGCACTTGAATGAATTCAATATTATAACTAATCAGCTTGCCTCTGTTAAAATAACTCTAGATGATGAATTAGAGCTATTTTGTTAATGTCTTCTATGCCAGGTAGCTGGGAAAATTTAATTGTGGTTATGAGTACTTCAGCACCTGCAGGGACCCTGAAGTTTGATGATGTCAGTAGCAGTTTAATGAATGAGGAGATGTGATGCAATTCAATTGCGGAAAACCAGGGAGGAGAAACTCTATTTCTAGTTGATTGTGGTAGAAGGATTGATCGAGGTCGACAAGGGCAATCAAGATCGAGAGGCCGATCAAAATCAAGGAGGGGCATGATCATCTGCTTTCATTGTGGCAAACCCAGGCACATGAAGAAAGAATTCCGAGCCTTGAATAAAGGACAAAAGGATCAAAGACCGGCCAATACAAATTACAAGTCATCCAACACAAATGAAGGTGAGACTACTGTTGTAGTCACAGATGGTGATGTGTTATTTACTATTTCAGTAGAGGATGTATGTTTATATACATCTAGCGGTACCTTTGATTGGATCCTTGAATCTGGGGCATATAACCATGTAACCCCATGCAAAGATAGTTTTGTTGCATATAATCCTGGTGATTTTGGTAGAGTGCATTTGGGGAATAATCATTTTTGCAGCATTGTTGGAGTGGGAGATTTCCAGATCAAGATGAATAATGGACAAGATATATTGTTGAAACAAGTCAGACATGTACCAGAAATGCGCATAAGTTTGATCTCTATGGGACATTTGGATGATGAAGGCTATTCCACAAGCTTTGGAAAAGGAGGTTGGAAAATTAGCAAAGGAGCACTGGTCGTGGCCAAAGGACCCAAGACAAGAACACTATATTCATTGAAGGCAATGATAGGAAAATCAGATTTGGTTGTTGTCACAAAAGAAGGAAATTCAGCAGACCTATGGCATAAGTGCTTGGATCACATAAGAGAGAAGGGTTTAAAAATCCTTGTTTGTAAAAATTTATTACCAAGTTTGAGATCCTACAATCTTGATCTTTGTGAGCATTTTATATATGGTAGACAAAGAAGGGTTTCATTTCCTAGAGGTGGTCATGACAAAAAGAAAAATGTGTTAGAATTGATACACTCAGATGTGTTTGGACCAGTTAACATCAAGTCATTAGGAGGAGCATCATATTTTGTAACATTTATAGATGATGCATCCAGGAAGGTTTGGGCCTATCCCATGAAAAGTAAAAGTGAAGTGTTTGAAATATTTCAAAAATTCCATGTTGTTGTTGAAAGAGAGACTAACCAATTGCTAGAGTGCCTAAGAACATATAATGATGGAGAATATTACTCAAATGCATTCAAATAATATTGTAACAGGTTTGGCATAAATCATGAGAAGACTGTGCCTGGTACACCTCAACAGAATGGTGTTTCAGAATGAATGAATCGCACCATTATGGAAAAGGTAAGGAGAATGTTGTCCAATTCCGGTTTGGACAAGCATTTTTGGGCAGAGGCTGTGAGGATAGCTTGCTACCTCATAAATAGATCTCCATCTACAGCCTTGGATGGAGGCATCCCTGAATAAGTTTGGATGGGTAAGAAGTTGAATTATTCTCATTTCACTAGTACATTTGGTCAAAATTCCAACACTTTTGACGTATTGTCGGAAATTTCCCCAATTTTTATCAATTTTTCAAATCCCACCCACAATTGTCGCTATACCAACGTTTGGAGACAAGTGTCAGTATTGCGACGTTTAGAGATAAGTGTCGGTGTTGCGACGTTTGGAGAAAAGTGTCGTTCTTGCGAAGTTACAGAGAGAACTGTCGGATTTGCGACATTTGGAAAGAAGTGTCAGTATTGTGACAGTTTTGAGAAAAGTTTCGGTATTGTGACGGTTGGGAGAAAAGTGTCGGTCTTGCGATGTTATAGAGAGAACTGTCGGATTTGTGACGTTTGGAAAGAAGTGTCGGCATTGCGACAGTTTTGAGAAAAGTGTCGGTATTGCGACGGTTGGGAGAAAAGTGTCGGTCTTGCGACGTTACAGAGAGAACTGTCAGATTTGCGACGTTGTTCACAACTCTGTTTGTGAATAGCTCTTTGGTTTGCCCACTTTTTCCATACTATTGCTCCAAGATGACAATTCTACAGCTATGGAGGTTGCCTTTCTTCTCACTAAATCAATCCTCTGAAATATAGTGAACTAGGGCTAGTTGGCTGGCCCACTTGACTGTTATTGTTGTTATGTACCAATTTCTTTGTTGTCAAATCTATGAACATATATCAAATACTCCTCTTATCATCCTTATAACAATATATAAATGACTGAAATAGGGTCACAAATCACCCACTAACAATTCATTGACAAATTTTTTATAGGCTACTTCAGAGCTCTTTCCAAAACTCTATGGGCAGTGCACCAAAATCAACTTCTCTTCATGTCAATCCATTATTCATATGGCACATTTCTTCTACTTAGGTTCCACCCTCCTTTGGATCCACTATCTCCACACATACTTCTGCAAACCATATTCTAGATATGTGGTCTATATTACAAAGATAAACCTCGCTCTAAGGGTCACAACCCCTCTTCTTCTACATAGATTTGTCACAATATTAATGGCATGCCTTATGGACTAAACATTCTAGAAAACCACCCTAAATAGGGCATTATACTTATGTTCTGATTTATTTAGAACAAATCATATCCACCCATTGAAAAAACAACAACTCTTGCCTCCATAAGAGACTCTGAATAGCTCATATGGATCCATCGATTCTGGGCATTTCTTTGACTAAATATTGACATGAACTTCATATCTCTAGGGCCCTCAAACTAGGGTTACCTCAGTCAATATTAAGCCTTTGGATACTTATATTGTGGACCTAAGTTCCAATGCAGGCCCTCCTCCATTTGTGTTGGACTTTGTCACAGACCTTGCGGCCTACTAACCACAACAGGACAAGGTCTCAATCCTCTCTGATATTTCATAATTTGATGTGGCCTTCACATAGATACACTATTGAAATCACATCCCCAAATTTTCATGATCAACCTCTCTTGAGCTCGATATGCCAGAAGAGAACCAACAATACGCCATCATACTTCCTAGCTCAAACCCATTAAATTATGTGGAATTATTGTGAACTCTCGCATAATGATCTTTCTCTTGGTGGATGATCATGGCCTCCCTTTAGTAGCCAAGGAGTGTTGGGGAGTGTCATGGAATCACAAGGGAGAACTACTTCAAAGTTCATGGAAACGAATGAATAAGAGTGTATGTCAAGGAGTGTCAGTGAATTACAGGTGTCCCATGGATGAATTTTGTTAGGATAATTTCATAATAGGACTTTCTGGAGGCAAGCCTATGATTTCGATAAGGGGATGGACAAATAAATTTCAGACAAAGGGATACTTTGGGCTCGACACAAAAGTATTCTTTCAATGACTTGTTTGGGTTCTGAAGTCGAAAAAAAATTAAGGCTATCGAAGAGGGCATGACAACTAGGGAGTGCCAAAGTGTGTAAGGAATCCCAGGAAATGCTAAAACATGCTAGAAATTTCCAAGGCATGTTAGGAACTCCAAGATGTGCTAGGTGCTAGGGTGTGGCACAACGCATGCTAGGGAGTGTCAGGGAAACATGGGAGCACTAATTTCAATTGCATGGAAATGAATCAATAAGGGTGTGTGATGGGGAGTGTTAGCAAGTTCTAGGTGTTCTAAGGAGGGAGTGACAAGGTATTCTAGGCAGTCCGAGGCATGATAGAGTGCTAGGAAATCATTCCAATATGAGCCAAGTTCCAGGGTGTGCCAATGTGTACCAAGGAGTGTTATGGAGTGCTAGAGAAACACAAGGCAGCACTATGTCATAATGCATGGAAATGAATGAATAAGAGTGTGTGATAGGAAGTGTCAACGAGTTCCAAGTGTGCTAAGGAGGAGTGAAAAGGCATGCTTGGTAGTGATAAGGAATGTTATAGTGTTAGGTCGACATGCAGCCAAGATGTGCCAACGCATGCAAGTAAGTGTTAACAGGGAGTGACATAGAAACACAAGGGAGCACTACGTCAAAATCCATGGAAATGAATAAATAAGAGTTTGTGATTGGAAGTGTTAGTGAGTTCCAAGTGTGCTAAGGAGGGACTAACAAGGTATGCTAGGTAGTGTTAAGGCATCCTAGAGGCCAAGGCAACATGCTAAGATGTCCTAGGCGGTAGAGTGTACCAACATGTTCCAAGGAGTGTTAAGGAATGCTATGGAAATACAAGGTAGCACAAGGTAAAAATGTATGGAAATGAATGAGTAAGAGTTTGTGACTGGGAGTGTCAATGAGCTCTAGGTGTGCTAAGGATAGAGTGACAAGGTATGCTAGGTTGTTCCAAGGAATGATAGAGTGCTAGGGTAGCATGCCAAGACATTTCATGTATTAGGGTGTGCCAATGTGTGCTAGGGAGTGTTAAGGAGTGTCAAAATTCATGGAAATGAATGAATAATGGTGTGTGATAGGGAGTTTCAACAAGTTCTAGGTGAGTTAAAGATGGAGTGACAAGGTTATATGTTAGGCAATGCCAAGGTATGCTAAACTACCAAGGCGTGTCAGGAAGTGATAGGTTTTGTTAGGGTCTGTAAAAGCATGCCAAGGAATGTAGGGGAGCTAACACATGCCACATAGTGCCAAGGCATTTAAAACATGCAAGGTTCTATGGCATGTCAAGATGGAAACGATTTTTCTTAGTCGTTTTATGACCAAAATTGGATGTGATGAGCCTTGTATTGGTAACTTGTTAAGTGGGATGAGTTGAGATTGGACATTAGTAGACTAAGATGAGTTACATGTAGTTCTTAGGTGAATAAGGCACATATTGAATTTACATGACACGTGAGAACATGGGGTTGGTCTTATAATATTTGATGCAAACAAACTCAAGTGCCACAACACATCTGCTTTGCACAATCAAATCTACACACATCAGTGAATCAACTAGTGCACATGACCATTTTTAACTTTTTCAAATTGTTCTTTGTTAAATTACAAACTATAATAGAATAGGCTAGAGCTATTGTACCAAGGATAATTTCCCTTTGCAATCACATTGATACAAGGAATAGAACTAGGGCTTGGTGTTAGTCCTTTGACAACCAATCTACCTTAAACAAGACAACACTTGACCCAATTTTTGATGGTGGCCACACATATCCCTTTCAGTCCACATTTCTAGAACACATGTGGCAGGTCCTCTTGCCTCCCCTTATGCAACTCCTCAATCTTCCTCTACCAATGAACTCAACTACTTTAGGTTATTGAACTCAGCTCAAAAAACTTTTCCCTTTATCTACCTCTTTTTTCCTTTAATATTTTCAACACTAAGAGTTTTCTTTCATTTGTTCACAACTCCATTTGTGAACAGCTCTTTGGCATACCCACTTTTTACATACTCATACTCCAATATGACATGTCTATGGCTATGGAGGTTTCCCTTTTTCTCACTGACTCAATCCTCTACAATACAGTAAACTAGGGCCAGTTGGCTAGTCCACATGACTGCTACTTTAGTCCTTCAAATTTTGCACGTCCATAGGCCCAATACATCTACCCTTCTACCATTCTTGTTTTCTTTCACAAGTACATGACTTAGGGCTCTTCTTTGACAATCGCCTAACAATCCTCCAATTGTACTTTAACTGCCATCAATTTTTCCAACCACAGTCAATTCTTTTATTGATCTAGTGCCCACAAAAATTCCCTCATCTAGGGCTCTTCAAATCTTCCACCTAATAGTGGTTTGAGTTCTCTCAAAATCACTATTCTTGTGTACCAATTTCTTTGTTGTCCAATATATGAAAAAATTTGAACTACTCCTCTTATCGTCCTTCTAACAATTTGTAGATGACTGAACTAGGGTCACAAATATCCACTAACAATCCATTGACTAACTGTTTATAGGTTTCTTCATATCTCTATCTAAAACTTTATGGATAGTCCACTAAAATAGACTCCCATTCATATCAATCCATTCCTCATATGGCACATTTATTCTTCTCAATCTTCTACTCAGGTTCCGCCTTACTTTGGATTTGTTATCTCCGCATATACTTTTGCAAACCATCTTCCAAATCTTTGGTATATATTGCAAAGATAAACCTCTCTCTTAGGGTCATGACCCCTCTTCTTCTACGCATATTTGTTGCAGTCTTAAGGCCATACCTTATGGATTGAACATGCTAGGAAACCTCCCTAACTATGGCATTATACTTCTATTCTAATTGCTTTAGAACAAACCTTATCCACCCATAGAAAAAACAACAACTATTGCCTCCATAAGATACTTGGCCTAGCTCATATGGATCCATAGATTATGGGCATTTCTTTGATTTAATATTTACCTTAACTTTAAATCTCTACGACCCTCAAACTAAGGTTACCTCAATCAATATTACACCTACGGCTACTTTTGTTCTGGCCCTAAATTCTAGTGCAGACCCTCCTCCATTTGTGTTGGTATTTGTCACAAACCTTGCAACCCTGCTAACCACCACAAGATATGGTCTCAACCCTCTCTTCTATTTCAAAATTTTATGTGGCATCCACACAAAAACACCACTGAAATCACATGCCCAAATTATCATGAGCCGCCTCTCATTAGCTAGATCTGCCATAAGAGAACCAACAATATTCCATCCTACTTCCTATCTCTAACCCATTAAGGTATGTGAAATTCTTGTGAACCCTTATATGATGCTCATTCTCTTGGTGGATGATCATGCCCTCCCTTTAGCAACCCTTAATCAACCTTCTAACTCGACCTACTTTAGGACTACATCTCTCCTGGCCTCCTTGATCAAATGATCTCCTTCTCACTTGATGTTCTTGCATTCATACTAATGACTTCTTAAATATCATTTCCTAGATAGGCCTCTTAAGAACCCTCTAGAACTTACAAGCTTTATCCACTTACACCTTATGAAATTATACTTTTCCTTTTTAATTTTCTTTTAGATTTTAAGCCCCATCTTGGGTCCAAAACCCCTTCGCTTGGGTTCTTTTCCCACAAAGCCTTTTGTGACCAAACTCACACAAACCCATCTCACTAGGATTGTGGAGTGCCTCCCAAGCTACACAATTCAACAACATAGTCTAGTTGTAGAAAGCATAACTTGGTCAAGCTCTTGTAGTCAAGTGAGGACTTGGTTGGGCTCCCAAGTTGCAAATTAAGGGTATTTATGAGGGCATCATAGCTAGTGAGGGTAGGGAATTCCAAGGAATGAAAAGGCATGCTAACACATGTCGGACAATGTCAATGCATGCTGAGGAGTATTAAGGAGTGTCGAGGCATCACAAGGGGGAACTAGGTCAAAATGCATGGAAATGAACAAATAAGAGTGTGTGCTAGGGAGTGTTAGTGAATTCAAGTGTGCCAATGAAGAAGTGTGTTAGAATAATTTCATAATAGGATTTTCAAGATGCAAGCCTACGATTGCGATAAGGGGCTCGACAAAGAAGTTTTAGACAAAGGGAGACATTGTTCTGGGCACAACACTATTTTTCCTTTATCTATTATTTTTATATGACATGTGGCACACTTTGTACGAATGCTTGTGTTTTAAACTATTTTAGACAATTTCATATTGTACATTGTTGTGTATAAGTTTTGGGGCACTTGGCTAAATTATATCTTGTGTGTCTTGTGGTTCTTGCAAACTCTTAGTTAATGATCTACTATTTATATGAACTACACATACATGTGAAATATTTCCTATGTAAGCTATGTTGCTTAGTTGTTTTATGTCCATGGGTAGATGTGATCCTTGTCTTGGTAAGTTCTTAAATGGGACAAGTTCAGCTTGAGCATGAGTGGCCTAAGATGAGGTATAGGAATTGTTTAGGTGAAAAAAGCACAATCTACTTGTAGTAGGTGCAATTGGTAAAGTTGTTGCAGTGGAAGTAGGCCAATGTCACATGAACTATAGTAGCTAAGGACTTGGTTGGGTTCCCAAGTCATGAAAAAATGCAAGGCTATTTGTGAGGGCAAAGGTGCCAAGGCATGTTAGGGAATGCAAACATGTGCCAGATAGTGTTGTTACCCTGCCAAGGTAAGTTCCCAGGTACGTCCTCGACTGACTCCGTGGATTTAATTGGTATTTTACTTATGACATGACCAACTATGACTGATGACAGACATACTTTAGTTGGGGGGAGGTCTAAGAAAATGATCAATTTCTTTCATCAATACCAGATCACTCTTGGAAATTCTACAACATACTATCTGCAAGGAAATGGTCTTGCTGAATCATCAAATAAGAGCATTATAAGGATCATTAAAAAGGTATTGCAGGAGAACAAGAAAGCTTGGCATCTGAAGCTGAAGTATGCCTTATGGGCCAATATAATATGCACAAAGAGGTCAATTGGCACTTCACCATATGAATTAGTGTATGGTGCCGAAGCTATTTTCCCAACATAACTAGGGGTACCTGTCATGAAACTAATTCAAGGACTTGAAGAGGAACCAAATGTCATTCAGAGGAGGATTTATCAGCTGATAGCTTTACAGGAGAAGAGAAATGAAGTTTATGACAGCCATCAGCATGCTCAAAATAGAATTAAAAGTACATTTGACAAGAATATAAAAGAAGAAATTTTCCAAATACAAGACAAAGTGTTGAAATGGGAGACCAAAATTGAGGAAAAGGGCAAACATGGTAAGTTTGAGAATTTATGGAAGGGTCCTTTCAAGATAGATGCTTTTCATGGGATCAACACTTATATATTGCAGGAAATTGATGGAGGATCATAAGCTGGAGGGCCTGTTAATGGCAGGTTCCTAAAGCATTATACTTGCTGAAGTTTTATCAATCACTCATGACATTGTAAATATTTCATCTTTTTCAGTTTTATTACTAATAATGACAAGTTGAATCAGATAGCTTGAGCCTAAGGTGAAGGCCATTAGAGTTTGAAGAAGATGCTTGTCAACTCAAAAAAAAAAATTATGTTTTGGTCAAAAAATGGATAGTAGCACTGGAACTATGGGTTCTTAGTGTACCACAGGGGCACACTATCCCAAGTGGAGCCACTGTTATCACCATAAAAAAAAATTATGAACTCTAAAATTTTACCTTTTTCTAGTCATGGTGTCAAATAGGTCTTGAGTCATTTCATTTAAAAAAAAAAGGGTAAGTGATAAGTTTAGAAGTCTTAAAAAGTTAGTTTTCATTTCCAAATAAGGTCTTTAAGTCTCATTTCATGGTTAAAAAGTCCCATCATTCATTTAGAAGTCATGTTTTTAACCTTTGAAAAAATCCTTTGCAATTAGCCACAAAACCGCAATTTCGTAGCATGGTCAGTTCAAAAACTCATTTTTGCACTACGAAAGCGCTGCTACTTTTGTAGCGCATATCGCCAAAATTGCACTAGGTGCGGTATGAAAGCGTGGATTTGTAGGAAGGTCATGTCAAAGCATAAAAACTGTCAGAATCCATTAGGTTTTCATACAAAGACATCATTGTGAGTCAGTTAGGGGTCATTTCCAAAATGAGTAACCATTCATATTCATCATTGAAATCATAGAGGTGTCGTTTATGAAAATAAATTTCAAATTTGAAAGGTTGATATGCGTTACTTACTCCAGTTTTCATAACAAACAGTGAAACATACCTATTTCAAGTTTTTAGCTTATGGTCATCTTACACCAAAGCTATTCTTATTTACCATCAAGCGAGGCTGATTTCTTTTCATCAAGCAAGGTTGATATTCGTATCAAGCAAGGTTGATCATTAAATTTTGAAGGAAGCAGACAAAAATTTCTGAAGGCAAGAATGACAAAGGAGAAAAATAATCACAGGCCAGGGCATTGCTTAAGGTCAAAACCTAAAAGCAAAAGAGTTCTAGCTAAATATAAAACAGTGTTAGAGGCTTTCAAAATGGCAGGATGTTTGAATTTTTGTGAAAAGCTACAGGGAGGACACAGTCAGGTAACAAAAGAATTTGCTTTGCATTTCAGTGGTTCAAATACAAATATTGGAATCTTGAATTTGTCAGTAACTCCTGAGACTATATCCCTAGTAACTGAGATACCTAGAGGACGGGAAACATGGTTTAAGGGTTTCATATTTGACATGGAGGCATGCAAGATGTTTTTAAAGCCATAATTTACAGAGATGGATTTAAATAATGAAATTCCTAGAAGCTACATTAAAGATAGCTATGCTAATTTACTCTTCAATATCCAGAGGTATTTCACATGCGAGGGCAGGTACCATAAAGTTTATTCCTACCATTTCAAACTTCTATTACACTTTACAGGTATGATATATTTAGACTTGCCATTTTTCCTGTATAGAAGCACTGCTAAGATGGCAGATAAGGTTCAAGTGAAATCTGAAGGGTGTGAAACATCTCTATTTCACCATGGTTTAATCAAACTGATGGTCTTGAATGAAATCCAAAAGATTAATAGAGATTGGTCATATTTTCTATTTTTATGTGGATTTGGAATAGAAGCTCAAACTCCAGTAAAAAATCCTAAGGAAAAATAATCTCTACCAGCAGAATCCAGCAAACCTGTAGTTGCAAGGACAAAAAGGTTTGTGAAATTGAAGCCTAGGAAACAGGTAAAAGAAAAAGTAGAAAAGACACCAGTTGTCATTGCAGAAACTCCTCCACCTGCAAAACAGAGGTTGCAAGAAATTGAAGAAACTACATAGAAAGAGACAGCTGGTAAACAAATTCTACAGAGACTGACTAGAATTCAAGCTGCAAAAGCAAAATGGAAAACAATGCTTTCAGAAACAGGTGACAGTCCAGGTTTGAAAGGGAACTTAGATGGTATTTTTCAAGCAATAGACATAGAAGAGTTTCCTTTAGTACAAGATGAATTCATAAGAATTGATCAAGGTAAACATAAAAAGATGAAGTCATCTAAGAAGCTGGAGTTCAAATATGAAGATGCAGCATTTGTCTTCAAGCCTAGGAATCCTGCAACTAGACAGTAACAGAGGATACAAGAGCTTAATGCTGAGGTGGAGAAAACAAATGAAGCACCCACTGTTTATGAAGAAATAATAGATATTTATTCACCTATATAAGAAAATGCCAAAAATAGAGTATTTTCAACACAAACAGTAAAAATCAGTTATGAAGAGATGTAGGTGTTAGTGTCAGCCTTTGAAGTCTTCCTTCAGTGATCAAACATGCTCTTACAAGGTGATTTTAAGGTGTCAAGGTCAAATTTTGTCATTTCAGTGAGTCTTCAAGCAAAATTTGGTCACTAGGTATTAGATCTAGGGTTTTCTTTCACTCCTTCCAGAGTTGTCCAAATGTCGGTCCATGTCACCATTCAGCTGATTGTACCATCATTCATAGGTTTTTCATCATCATGTCAGGTTCCAATGGATCATTTTACACCTTGTTCATGCTTCAGTTGTGCCTAGGTAAGGTCCATTTCCCTCTCCTAGGGTTTTGGAGGTAATTTCTCTTGGATGGTCAAATCATCATCAAAACTTGTATCCTGATGTTCATACACCTTCCCCTATCCTTAATGTACCTTATTAAACACTTCCCATCACTGAGATTCCCCAAATTCCTCATTTTTGCACAAACCCTAGTTTCTTGCTACAACTTGGCAATTTTCTAGGCTAGGCCTGTGTTTTTCCCTTTTGGACCCCTTCCCCTCACTCAATTTCTGAGATTCCCCTTTCCCCTACTTCCTATCATCCCTCCCTACTTCCAAAAATTTCCCCAAGAATTTAGAAGCCCCTTATCCCCTTCATTTCGCTTCATTTCGACAAATCCCTTGTTCCACACATCGGGATAGGTTTCACTCAAATGATTTTTCAGAGAAATAAAAGATTAATTTTGAAAAAGTGAGAGATTTTTTTGTCCAAAACATGCCAAAGAAGAAAAACCTCTTTCACTTTTTACACAGGTATCATTTTTTTAGAGAAATGTCAAAAATACAATCGCCTTGGGAGAATTGATGCACCTCTGAAGTGACCTTGGGAAAATCAGGCTTTATCTCAGCTTGGTTGTCCAAATGACTTTCTTAATGAGTCAAATGATAGCTAGAAAAAAAAATATTTCCAATGAGCTATCATGAACTCAATTTTGAGTTGAGGAAGACCTTCAAAAGTTGACTGCAACAGCACTCTGCCTTGAGGCAGCCTCATTCTGCTCATTTTGACCAGTCTTGGGAGATTTGATTTTTGACAGGGTAAATGAACTCCAAATTAAAAAATTCCACTTTTTTGGGAAATTAGACTCAAATATCTTTCCAACGAGCTATCATTTGCCCAATTTGGACACCGGGAAGGCCTCCAAAAGCCTCCTGAAAAATGCACCATTTATGGCACGGCGCATAGAGCAATTTTTCTCAGGGTAAATTAACACTGGCGCGGCGCACCCATTGAGCGCGGCGCATTGGGCTTGTGAGCAGTGCACAAAGCCCCAAAGGCCAAAAACTTATCCTCCTTCACCAAAACTCATTTCAAATCGGCTCATTTGCTTCCAAGTAAGTTGACAGAGTATGTTTGTTGATTTTAGGGTGTGTTTGCTGCGTGTTGAAAAGGAGAATTTCAAGTGTTTAATGGTGAAAGACTTAACCCTATATCCACTTCACAATTTTCTCCCAAGGGTTTGAAAGGAGGTGGTTAAAAACTTGAAATTTTGGTGCTTAAACCGCTCTCATTCCATTGTTATGTGTGCTCTTATCACTGCTATTACTATCATTGTTATCACTGCTAGTTTTGTCACATTATAGCACAGTCCCATTGTTATACCACTATCCCATATCCCTATACCCTTTGTCCCATGTTTTAAATTCCCCAACCCTATTGTTTGCCACCACTTCATATCACTTAAATTCCCAATTCCCAAAACATGCAATGGACTGTCTCTATATCCTTGAATTCACCTAGATTAAGGGTGTCTTGTCATTTCATTTATACCCATCCCTAAAAACTACAAGTCCCATCATCATCCCACTCTCATATCCTTTGCAAATATTCCTAATTCCCAAAATCCCTAATCCCCATACAGTCAAATGATTGTTTTCACAAGTTAAGTTTCATTTGACAGTCCTTTATGCCCACTGTTTATACTTCCCACAGTCCCTCATTTCATTCTTGATACATTTGGCATATTGGGTATTGAAAGGCAAACACCAATTCTTCATTTTCAAACATACACCTACTCTTGTTTTCACCATACATATATCAGTATATATTTGTCAAACACCTCGCTTTTAGCACCATGTCAGAGACAGATTCACCATATGAGCAGGGGTATGAGCAGGATAGTGATTCATCTACCAAGCTTAATATACCGAGGAGATCTCATAAAAGTGGCAGTCACATATCAGAGAGGCGCCAGAGCCTTGTTTACAACATCACGACGAGTACTATCTCCACCCGGGGTGGAAGGGGTCTCGTTGACTTCATCAGCAGTGCGAGTACTATCTCCACATGGTGTGGAAGGGGTCTCGCCTTCGACATCAGTACAGGTGCAGGTTCAGGATAGAGGAAAGAGGTTGATGCAGGATGAGGGCCCCTCAGGAGACCAAGATATTGAGTTTACATTGATTGATGTTGATGCGAGCTCTCCCAGCTCAAAGCTGAGGGAGGTCATCCAGGAGCAGAAAGCCGAGATTGGCACATTGACCGAGAGATTATAGAGAGCACATTGGGTTATAAACTACTTGGAGCAGCGGAACAGACAACTAGAGGATCAGCAAATGATCATTGACTTGCAGAAGATCCGTGAAGACCGAGAGTTGGCTCGAAAGAGACCCGGTGACATGGCACCCATTGAGCGGCAGATTTGGCTTGAGAGAGTCAACAGGCATCTTGAGAAGTTGTTGGCGAAGGCCAATAGGGACAAAGACATGCTCAGACATATGAAGAATCACTATTGGGCCCGTACACACGTCTGTAGAGCCAGGATGAAGATCCTGAAGGCGAGATTGAGGAAAGCACTGAAACGGCGAAAGAGGCCTGATCCACTCCGGATCTTGGCCGAGGCTTCGTTGGCAGAGCATGAGGCATGATAGTGGATCTTCGCTCTGAATTTCAGCAAATTTAGAGAAGTTTTTGTCATTTTTGAAAATTTTGGTCACAAAACAGGTTTTTCCGCCCAACGCGTAGCGCGTCCCGACGCGCGCTTATGATTGGGACACCATCTGGAGGAAAACTTTGTAATTTTGGATTTTTCATGGTAATTTATGCATGCTCAGAAATGGCCGAAGCATTTCATCACATTCTGGGCTGCCTAAAGGGCCAAAAACACCATGAAAATCACCTTTCTGCCACCTTTTGCACCAGCAGGAAGTAGTCTTGGGAGAATGAATTTTTGGAGGGTAAAATGAGCTCCAAATTGAAAAATTCCACTTGGGTTGGATAGCAGACATCCAGGGCTTTCCAATGAGCTATCATGAGCTCAATTTGGACTCTAGGAAGTGCCCCAAAAACAGGCTGAAAGTAGCATGACGCATAGAGCTTTGGAGCGCAGCGCATAGAGGTTTTTGGCATGTTTTTCACCTTCCAGCTCAGAAATTCGGCCAGTTTGGACTAGTTTCACCTCTTGATGTAATTTTTGGTTTTTCTTGATGTAATTTGATGTACATGATGTAACTTTGGCACTTATTTACTTGTTCTAGATGATTCATTCACAAAAAAGTGAAAATCAAGTGAATGGATCAGTTTCCTAGCTTATAGAGGCAAATTGTTTGGCTGCCTAGATTTTAGCTCTTTGTTTAGAATTGGTTCAAACTGCTCCTAGAAGCATGAGCTCGACCCCTAGAGGCATGGGAAGGGGTTATAATTTTCTATATGATGTATTTTCTCAATCATTTTCAGGGGTTGGACAGGTTGGACTCTTGGGAAAAGTTTGGCACACTATTGTACATATTTTCATTTTCTGCATTTTGGCTAAGGAAAGATCAGAGGTTTTGCAGCACTTGTTGGGATTCTTGTGGCTTTCAGTTTTGATGGTGTGTTCTCTCAGTTATTTGTAAGTTCTTTAATGTTTAATGTATGCCATTCCCTTCTTTTTCTTCTGAAACTAAATGAACGAGTAAATGAGTTAGAATCCATTGATTCCAGTGCTCTGCCTTTAAATTTGTTTAGTTTTATATGTTTTCGCCAGTTTGGAGAGGATCCTTGTTCTCCCTTGCCCTCTTCAGCCCCTTGTCATTCTGATCCATCCATACACATAATCAAAAAGCATCAAGACTACTGCCTACCTTGCCCCAACTCGAATTCTGCAAAGATATGGCCTCATCCCCGAGCCCAAAATTGTTTTTCCCATTTTTCCAATGAAAACCCAAAAAATTTAAATCAAACCTTTCCTATATATTTACTAGCCTAAAATCAATATCCATTATAAGTCATCTCGGCCCCTTTGAAGACCTTTTGCCGAGATAGACCCGGAGAGAGCCCTCTCCTTTCTTCGTAGGGCTAGTGATCCAGGTGGATATCGGTGGCCTCCCACCTATTCCATTTGGACCCGCAGCATCAATTCTTTCAGTTTTTCAGCTTCAGCACAGCTTACTATTTATAGCAGGTTTTCGGGTCCTGCACACCCGGAGCCGTTTCAGGGCATTAATAATCCAGGGGCATTAATAATCCGGGTGGATATTGGTATGCTACATCAGAATCATTTGAACCTGCACCATCATTTATTTCGGTTGTAAGTTTCGGCACAACTTTAATTTTTAACGATTTTTCGGGTCCTGCGCTTCGATGGTTTGAGGCCCGCGAGCGTTTTTGGGAAAATGGAGAGCAACATGGGTCCATGGACGGGTGTTGTCATTCTAAAATTGTACTCCTCGGACGGATCTTTCTAACGACTGTCGCGTGGCCCGTGTCAAACGGAGATCGGATGCCAAAGTTACGTCCTCGGAAGTTGAACCACCAATTTACCCAAAAACGGGGCCCATAGTTTGGCGCTTCATCTCCTACGGTTAGGGTTTTGGACGTTTCGGATTCTACATTGTTTCTCAACAATAAATAGGCCCTCGGTATATTGTAAAAGACAGTTCGGTGGGAGGCATTTCTCTCTTCTCAGAGATAAGCGCTACCAGTGCCCTAGCTCGCCACATCTCTATCATGTCTGCATTGTAATACAGTTCAAGGGCTGGTAGCCGCCACATCTCTTCTCAGGGATACGCTGCCAGTACCCTAGCTCATCTATTTCCATTATGTCTGTAATAGGCCTGCGAGCCTCAATGTAACACAGTTTAGAGGCCTGCGTATGCTACATCTCTTCTCAGAGATACGCTACCAGCACCCTAGCTTATTTCCATTATGTTTGTAAGCTTATTGCAGTCATTCTTTTATTAATAAAATGAAGCATTATTTCCGCTGCATCTCTGTATCTATGGTTATATCTATATTCTGTTGCGTTCCTGCATAAAATCCGGATCAGTGGTATGTGGATATCGGTGGCCTCCCACCTATTCCATTTGGACCCGCAGCATCAATTCTTTCAGTTTTTGAAACCGACGTGACTTACTATTTATAAACGGAGTTTCGGGTTCTGCACACCCGGAGCCGTTTTGGGGCATTAATAATCCAGGTGGATATTGGTGGCCACCAATCGAGTCCATTTGAACCCCCACCATCAGTTATTTCAGTTTGTAAGTTTCGGCACAACTTACTATTTTTAGCAGTTTTTCGGGTCTTAAACTTCCGGAGCCGTTTTGAGGCCCTAAACGACGTTTTTTGGGAAAACGGAGAGCAACATGGGTCCATGGATCGATGTTGCTCGTTCAAAAATTGTACTCCTCGGACAAATCTTTCTAACGAGCTATTGAGCGCGTCAAACGGAGATCGGATGCCAAAGTTACGTCCTCGGGAAGTTGAACCACCAATTTACCCAAACGGGGCCCACAGTTTTGGCGCTTCATCTCCTACGGTTAGGGTTTTGGAAATTTCGGATTCTACATTGTTTCTCAACAATAAATAGGCTCTCGAGCCTCATTGTAAGACAGTTCAGGGGGCTGGGAGCCGATACATCTCTTCTCAGAGATAAGCGCTACCAGTGCCCTAGCTCGCCCCATCTCCATCATGTCTACATTGTAACACAGTTCAGGGGCTGGTAGCCGCCACATCTCTTCTCAGGGATACGCTGCCAGTACCTAGCTCATCTATTTCCATTATGTCTGTAATAGGCCTGCGAGCCTCAATGTAACACGGTTCAGAGGCCTGCGTACGCTACATCTCTTCTCAGAGATACGCTACCAGCGCCCTAGCTTATTTCCATTATGTTTGTAAGCTTATTGCAGTCATTCTTTTATTAATAAAATGAAGCATTATTTCCGATGCATCTCTGTATCTATGGTTATATCTGTATTCTGTTGCGTTCCTACATAAAATCCGGATCAGCTAGCTACGAGGCTGAGCGTGGTTTGATGTTGCCTTGAGTTTTACCTTATTTCAGCCTAAGGTAGATTCGAGCGCTAACAGTAGGAAAAATTAAAATCAGTCAATCATGAAATTTCTAGGTTAAAGAAAAGAGCTAGAAAGAATGCCATTGAAAAAACAAGTTTCAAGAGGATGAAAGCCCTTTGGGAAGGTGAAAAGTTTTCTAGACCAGAAATATCTAGCAGTGAGGAACAGTTTTTCACTTGGACTGTACCAGCCATAAAAGAAGCAAAATTTGTGAGAATTATGAATACTCATTTGAGGGCCAGCAACAGGAGGTTAAGAAGACAAGTTGAAGACTTGGAGATTCAGCTAACAATATCTCAAGAAAAGTCAAAGGAACAGTGAAACAGAGTAATGGAACAATGCAGAAAAATTATCAATTTAAAAGTCAATCTTTTATTAAGGTGAAGACAAAATTTGATGAAGATCATCTTTTGAAGTTAAGTTACTATGTTTTTTTTTTTAGATAATATCAGCCCTTATGAAGTTTAAGTATCCTTAACTTACAAATTTTGAAGACTGCTTTGAAAATCAGTTTGCACAACAGTTTCGTAGCGCGCTATGAAACTGCTGAAGAAGTCTTTTACACATTTAAATATAAATTTTGGATGGAAGTTTGATGAACTTTTGGTCTAAATCTGCTGGTGTAAGCATGGATATAACAAGTGGAGGTTCAAATGAAGAAAACAGGTGAAAATATTATTAAAAGGAAAGGTTTTACACCGAGCTACAAGCGCTACGAAAACAAGATACTTTCGTAGCGCAGGTTTATTTTCTACCATTTTACACAATTTCAGAGATGGTTTCTACACAGCTGGAAGATTAAAGGATTTATGGGAATATTTAGCAAATATGACACATGTGAAACCGATCCATCAATGATCAAAGTGCTTGAAACTTAAAATGAAAGTTAAGGGCTGAAAAGTAGGAAACATGTTTCCTAATTTTTAGGACAGTTTTTTCATCATCAGCAGGATCACATCAAGATTGAAGACAACATCAAAGTTAGAACTCATGGGATTGTAGCTAGAAAAGGATGAATTAAAGACTGGATAAGGTTGTTAGAAGCATATTTAGGAGTTTCAGTCCTATTAGAATTAGGACTTTTTAAAGGCAGTATATATGTCGTTTTGTAATTAATAGCATGTTTAAGATTAGGAAAGGTGTCAGAGCAAGGGAATTCGAATTCTCTAGTGAAGGATCAAAGAATCCTATATTGTAAATGTTCTATATAGAGCATGAGGTCGAATTCTACCAAGGTTGGGAATTTTCATTAGCAATAGACTGAGTTATTGTATGTCACTGTGTCTTTTTCAACTTAATACAGAGATCTGTTTTGACAATTCAAGATTCATAAGGATTTTATGTTTATCATTGTTCTATGGCATTCCTTAATTATCTATTTGCATTAATATTTGTATGTGATACTTAGAATTCATTTGACAATGCTCTAACTTCCTTTACATGCAAATAGATTGTGTTTTTCACTGTGTAACTATTTTATTCATTTACCTAGACTCCAAATGCCTTGACTTCCATGCTTAACAGATTGTGATGTTTTTTTGAAGATTATCTTGACTCCATGGCCCAATGAAAGTTTGCTAATCTGTGATACAACTAGTTATACCATTTTATCTTTTTATCTTAGAGTTAGCCATCTATCCATTAATCAAAAATCATAAACCTTTGAGAGAGCCCTCTCAGGTTGAGGAGGCTAAGCCTCAGCCAAAAGATTGGTCTGAAAGAGTTACACAAATTCTACTTGATGAGCAGCCTATCAGGGTCAGATTTTGTGATAACAGAGTACAGGAAAAACTCCCTCCTATTGATGTAGACACTTCTAGATCTCCAAATCTATAATTTCTGGTACCTTTTAGCTCTTCTCTATAGGAGTCATGAGTTTGAGGGAATGAAAACATAGGTAATAGAGACTCCCACAGCTTAATATCACCCTGCTGATCCTAATACTTCTTTTTTATCTACATATGCAATTCATGGAGTTTGAATTTGCACTATGTGTCAATGATTTTGAAGTATGAATCGGCAACGGGGACGTGGTTGAGATCGATCGAGGTAGAAGCAGTGGGGTTTTCCTTAGAGGTTGGTTTTCGACCTTTTCCCTTGGGGGGCATGTTTTCTACAGAGGAAGAAGAAGGAGGAGGAGGAGTTGTTTCTGAAAATAAAACAGTGTGGCACGGTGACAGATCGTTGAACCAATGGCGCAATTATGTCTCTGTAAAACCTGCAATTCAATAGCAAACAGTAAATGAAACAAATGTGGTAGAAGGTATGGTGAGTTTTTACTTATAACACTATTTGTATTACCGTTATGGAATGTGTTGTCCTTTGAGATAATTGTGGTCAATAATCATGCCAAATCATCTATAATGTTTTGTTTGTGTTTTGTAATATTGGAGGACCAATGTATAAGATAAATTTTAGCAAACAGTTATTGATTAAATCTTGTAGATAATATCAGTAATTATAAGTAAGGGTTGCTTTTCTATCTCACATTGTGATTTAAGATTTTGTAATTTGGTTAAGTGGACTTATGTAAAAAGATATGATTATTAAGTATTCAGATTGAATTCTTCAATAAATCATAAGCTTTAAAACCTTTAAACAGTGTCTAAAAGTTCAACAAAATATATCTAACAATATCTAGATGCTGACAATTTATAAATGAAAGGGACTTACATCAACAAACTTTTAAGTAAATCATTCTTTATATTGATATAACTTTAGGAGGAATTATAAGACTATTGAAACACATTCAACCTCACCTAGTTATCTTGATAACAATTAAATATATGAAGAAACAAAATTTATGAAAACTGGAAAAACTCACAGAGAAAACAGAGTTGTATGAGACAAATTCAGAATCCTTCTTGTATTATCGATGATAAAAAATACTTGTACAATTTATGCTTACAAAAATTTTCTCATCCAAGGGTGCAACCCTTAATAACTCGAAATAAGAGCTATTTAAACTAATTAAAAAAAGTTAGAAATATCTTAATTGATTTACAATAATAGAATAAAGAAGAATAGAAGAAGGAGATAGATAGATGGAGTATCTATGTTTTCTTGGAAGTTGTTGATGACTTGGCCCCCTTTGATGGAAGTTGTTGCTGATTGGACCATCAAAAATTTGATGTGTTGGCATGCTGTAAAATTCATCCTTTTACTCGATGGTCTCACAAAACTTATTTCATTGATCTTGACTTGGGGTTTCTACACTCATCATTTTCCTGAATATTTCATCTACATTAGTATATCTGTCAAAAGTTGGTATTTGAATGAATAAATGTTTGATTTGATGTTGAATGATCAAATCAAACTTCTGAGCTTCAAGAAAATCTTTCCCTGTAATCTTTCCTTTGATACGTGCAAACTTTGACTTGTCTATTGCAATGGTGTATAATGTTTTGCAGTAATATTCTAACTTAATCAACTTGTCATCTAATCCTACCAATCCTGGTAGTCCTTTATGATTTAAAACATTAATTTAGTATGAAACCTTTGAACAACAATATTTAAATCTTCACATTTGGTCAACAATTGGTTGATTAAGTTTCTTTTCTGCAACACTTTCTTTATCTCCAAAATGGTTACAATTCTATCCAAGATGTTGATTGCTTCCAACTCCTCTCTGTTCTTTGAATTGAGAACCTTGATCATGTTAGTGGCTTCACTTGGCTTCTTCTTGAGTTGATCTTTCTTCTCTTGAATTATTGTTCTGCATTTGGTGATGGGTTCATGTTGTTCAAAGATGTTCTATATGGATGGCCATACCTCTGTCATATACCTGCTGATGTCTTCCCAGATATTCTTCTTAGCTTCACCCAGAGTTGTTTCCATTAGAGATTCACTCTCTATTTCTTTGACCTTAAGTTCTAACTGATGAGTCTTCTACATTTCCTCCACTAATAAATTGTAATTTTTTATTTTATGGGACTTGAGAACTTGAAACCTCTATTGTAACTTAGATAGTGGACCAACGGTTATGGTGTGGGAAAGGATGTCCATGGGCTGAGAACACGGGAGGAAATGATCATTGGGCATGGGAGGAATAATCGTCGTGCGATGAAAAATCGGAGGTGGATTTTTTGGGGGGCTACTTCCCAGTTTGTGGTTTGGGGTGGAGCAGGTGCAAAGTGTTGTGGTACCACCACGTCGCACATCAGGGCGGCCATTAAAACCACATTTCGAGCCCCCTCGCGTTAACAAGAAACTATCAGGGGGGGTCGCGAAGTGGATCTCTGTTGTAGATCTGGGGTGGGCTCTAGATATACCGTCCAATCATGCATGCGCATTATTCCTTCGATTTGACAGCTTGTCACATAGTGACTTTATAATAAAGTCAAAAGCGCTTATATTTATTAAGTTTAAACAAATGAAATTTAAACCCTTTTTGAAGTTCTTAACATCATAAATTAAAATTTAATATTTTTGAGCTTCCAATGCATTTAAATAGGCAACCATAGTTTCATTTTCAAAATACTAAAGCATTCACACATTTTTTATTTCATGCTTCCCTAACATTTTTTCTTTTTCCTTCTTTGTTTAGAGAAAACTACTATAACATTTTATTCTAACATGGATGTGCATAAAAATATAATTTTCCTAACATTTTTAATTTTCTTTTTCATCCATGTTCTAACTTAGCATTTTATTTTTATTTTTAAAACTACCATGCTAACTTATCAAAAACAAATAATGTTACAACATCGGCTCCAGTTGGGGACTGCTTCCCCCTATGGGATGCAGAGAACAAGCAGTTCCATGTGCCTTCTCCTCGGGCTATGGAGTCTTTGTTGTAAAAAACAAATAGACTTGAAATGGTAAAATAAAATGATAGTGTACAATGATGATGTAGGATCTCCTTCAGTACTAGATATATTGTTTCAAAAATATTTCATTGACAGGCAGTGTCGAAAATTGTCCTTCCAAATTCTATAAAACAAATGTGTTGTTTCCCTTTACCTATGCAATGCTGAGTGGCCCAAACCATAAATTGTCAAGCTTTCCATTTTTTCCTTTATCTTCTCTCCTAGAATCCCATCTTAAGACTAAATCTCCTTCTCTAAAATCTCTTTCCCTTTCCTTTCTGTCAAAAAGACTCTTCATCTTATTCTTGTATTTCCTCAGTTTACATTGAATCTCATCTATGTTTTCATTTAATTCAATAATCTGATTTATCCTTCTAGAGAAATCATCAGGTTCATTAGTGGATCCTTGTAGAAATTTAAGCACGGGGAAAGCTAAATTTGTAGGAAAATTAGCATCTTTTCCATAAACTAGTTGAAATGGAGATTTACCTGTTGATCTTTTGGGAGAAATCTTGTTTGCCCATACTGCATAAATTAGATGACTATCCCAATTTTTCTTGTGGCCTTCTAAATTTTTCTTGATTACCTTTACTAAACTCTTGTTAGATGATTTAGCAAGACCATTTCCTTGTGGATAATAGGGAGTTGAATGATGCAGTAAAATATGATATTTCTGGCAGAATTCAATCATCTTTATGCTACTGAATGGTGTGGCATTATCAGTGACTATTTGTTGTGGACAACCAAATCTAGATAAAATGTTCTCTTCAATGAATTTGATAACAACTGAATCCATGGAATTTCTTACAGGAAACGCTTCCACCCACTTGGTGAAATATTTAGTAGCAGTTCAGATCCATTTGTGTTGATTACTTGAAGCTGGGTGAATTTCTCCTATAAAGTCTAATCCCCATTGAAGAAATGGTGTTGAGACAACCATTGGAACTAGTGGAAGGGCTGCTAGTTTTTTCTTACTAGCAAACATCTAACATGGAACACAGGATCTGACTTTTTCTCGTACTTGTGAAAACAGAGTAGGCCAATAGAATCTTGCCCTAAGAATTTTGTATGTTGTGGCTCTCTAAGCATAGTGGCCTCCATAGATTCCTGCATGAAATTGATCAATGATTCCTTCAGTCTCTAATTCTGTCAAGCAAAGTAGTAGAATATTAAGTGGATCTTTCCAGTATAAGTTGGCATTTATGATACAGTATTTGATGGATTTCAACTTGGGTGTTTTGCATTTCCTTTTGGAAAACTGAGTTGTACATTCAAAATGGATCATAAAATGGACAATATCTGCATACCAATATGATAATACAAACTTTTCATCAATGTGAATAGGGATTTTCTGAGATGAAGGAGAAGTTTCTTGTGTATTATTTCCTTGCATTCCTTGGAAAGGTTCTTGTGGATTCTCCCCTTTTGCATTTAAGGAAGGTTCTTGTGGATTCTCCCTTTCCAAATTTGAAGAAGGTTCTTTTGGATGCTTCTTTGAAACTTCAAAAACAGATTTTATGCCCAAAAGTTTACAATTAGATTCAGCTAACAATTTAGCTAAACCTTGTCCCTTTACTAACTTGTTATTTTTAATGGTAAGGTCAAACTCAAGGATTTGAGTTATCCATCTTCCTCTTCTCCCATCAGTGACTGGTTGTGTAAGAATGGTTTTTGCTGCACTGTTAGGTACATAGGAAATAATGGTAGAATGGAGCACATACATTCTGAAATATTTCAGGGCTTGAACTAAGTCATAGGCTTGTTTTTCAATAATATCATATCTGAGTTCTGCATCTCTCATGACCTTGCTAAAAAATGCTATGGGTTGGTCGTGATAATATTCATTCTTTTGCGAAAGGACAACAACATGAGTAGTTTCAGAAGCAAAAGAGAATATGTTGAAAGGTTCATAGTAGTTTGGACTGGCTAAGGTTGGGGCTTCAGAAATGGCCTTCTTTATTTGGTCAAATGCATATCTTTCAAGAATGGTCCATTTGACATCATGGTTCTTTTTTAGCATATCTATTATGTCCTTAACTGTTTATTCATATTTAGGTATAAATCTTCTCAAAAAGTTAATTTTCCCTAAAAAGGTTTGTATCTCTTTCTTATTTATAGGTAATTATAATGATTGGATATCAGAGACCCTTTTGGGATCAATAACTACTCCATATTTTGAAATAATATGACCTAGTAATTTACCCACTTCAATGGCAAACAATGACTTCTTGGGATTCAAATATATTCCAAATTTCCTGCACCTATCAAAAACTTTCATCAAGTGCTTCAGATATTTCTGATCTGATTCAGAGAAAACAGTTAAATCATCAAGATAAATAACAAAAAAAATTCTTACCTTCCCAACAAAGGCCAAGTCCATGGCTCTCTGAAATTTTGCTCTTGCATTTGATAGGCCAAAAGGAAACCTGGCATACATGAATGTACCCCAAGGTGTGGTAAAGGTTGTCTTCTCCCTGTCTTATGAATTCACCAATATTTGATTATAACCATAGAATCCATCCATCATAGAGAGTCGGTTAGCACTTGACACTCTTTGATGTAATTGATCCATCTTTGGAAGTGGATAATTATCTATTATGTGGATTAATCCCTCTTGTGAACAAGAGCGATCTCCCTTCATGAGATAAATCCATCCCCTCTTCATGGAAACTAAAACTACCTCCATTTCCCTATAAATTGAGCTCAAGTTTCAGGTTGAAGGGTAGCTAAAAGATTGTAAATGAGTTGCTGAAGAAATTCCCAAGAGTGAATGCTTTCTTCACTAGTAAACTATTGTTGGCATGAGAATGATCACACCCTTATGTCCATAACTCCATGTTGGTATTCAGAGAGGAAGGCTTGTCAAACTGAAGGAGGAACGATTTTTCAAGACCCTGGGAGAAATTTGTATGACATCAAGGCATCAAGTTGTAAGATTACTCTTTTCATTCAAGATAATACATATGGATCTCTTTTTCTCATTGATTTGTTCTTGTGCTTATTGAATAACATCAATACTTAGACTCCTTGATCACTAAGTTTGATTAGCTTTTCTTAATTATTATATGTTGCAGATGGTTTGATTCTTTTGTCTTGTCTTTGATCGCAGGTTCTACTTATTGAAGAAGCCTATTTGGAGCGAATGGATAAAATATTGCATCAAACGTTGGATTTCAAGGTAGGAGAATGTCCTCTTTACTTGCTTATAATAATTTTGAAATGAAATTAGTCTACAGAAAAAGGTTTACAAATGGATGTTTGTTTCTAGCTATTCGTAGAATACTAGGGAGATCACTCTTGTCCACAAGAGGGATTAATCTGCATAACATTATCTTTCAAGGATGCTTTATTAAGGTTTCTAAAATCCACACAGAGTCTAATTTAACCATTTTTTTTTCTCACAGGGACTAAATTGGCAACCCAATTAGAGTATCTTAATGGGACAATTATTTGGGCATCTAAAAGTTTCTTCAGTTCTTTTTCTATGGTGGGAAGAAAAACTAGGTTCATCCTTCTTAACTTTTGTTGATAAGGTTTTACTTCTGGTTTTAGCGGAATTTTATTCTCAATTAAATATGTGTCATAATTTTTTACATCAGCATAAGACCAGGAAAAAAAATATTTGTAATTCTTAAGAAGTTTGATATATTCAGATTTAATTTTAGGAGTTAAATATGCACAAAGTTTAATGTTTTTAACCTCCTCATCAGTACCAATATTAGTGTCTTCCATGTCATCTTCTGGTAAAATAGAGAATGAATTTTTGGGAACATCATTTAGATCAAACAATTTTCTAAAGTAACAAGTCCTTTGGGGATAAAATTATTTGATAGTTGTATTATATCATGATCAGCTACCTTTAAATTTAGATTTGAATTTTCCTTGTCTTTGGTAGCTTCATTAATGTCTGAGTTATCCTCTTCAATTTGTAATACAAAAAATTCATAAATCAATTGAAGAAAGGATTTTAATTGTTCATCATCTTCAAATATTTGCCAATTTTTAAGGCTGTCTAGGATTGATGGCCTATATTTGACTTGTATTTGAAATTGTGTTTGAAATTGATCTGGAACCTTGAAAGAACTAGCAGAAACAACTAATGAATTTGCATGTATGTTTTCATCTCTATGAATAAAAGTTATATTGAAAGCATTATAGGAATTTTCAATGTTGTCCCAAATCTCATTTCTGTAAGACTTAAACCTAGGATGCTTTGTTTGACAAAGACTCCTAACCTGTCTTACTATAAGTTCTAAATCAGTGAAGACTTGGACCTTTAAACTTTTAGCAAGCTGTAATCCTAGGATAAAAGCTTCATATTCAGCAGCGTTATTTGTGACCTCAAAATCTAACTTGCATGATTGAGTAATATTTTCTTTATTAGGTGGAATCAAAACAACTCCTACTCCAGCTCCATCTTTGGTGCAATATCCATCAAAGAATAATTTCCAAATTTCATTTTGAAAAGAATTAGGGGTTTCAACTACATCCTCAATCTTGATTTGATAATTCTATGAAGTATCTGATGATAGTTGGAAACAACTAAAATCCTGATCAACAGCATAAATGGGATAATTTCTAGCCTGATCAGCTTTGCAAATAGTGTTTAGGAATCGGAATTCTCTATATAAACTAAGGCTCTCTCCACCATATACAATAATAGTGGCAAAAGACATGTCCATTTGAAGACTCCCTCCCAATTTGGCACAACATGATCTTTATAAAAGCATTCCAAATTTGGGGGGAATATCGATGCCAACTATGTCTAATACTACACTTTTAACTGGTATTTGATGTAAAGTAACCACTAGATCTTTTATAAGTCCTAAACATTGAACCCTCTTAGAGTCAAAGGTATATAGTTTGTGATAGGTTCAAGTGATATCCAAATTAAGGTGTTCCATAATGACTTTAGGCATTAAGTTGTGTGAAGCACCAGAATCCAACATAAAATTGTATAGCAGGGAGTCATTCACTTTCAAAGTTACATAAAAAGGTGGTATGGATTCATCAATCATATCAGAACTAGGACCGAAAAATATGGTGGGTCTTTCATTTTGCAGATTAATAATATCTCCTTCAGCATCCACGCTAGAGTTTTAGATCCATTTTGAAACTTGACTTTTATATCCTGGGTTTTTAGAAAGTTCTAAAAGTGGAAGTGGAATTTTTACTCTTTCTAATTCTTTCTCAATATTAAAAGCATTCAATATAGTTTTGTCAATATGAGCATAATCACTTGACTGATTTAGAGGTTGAACAGAATTAGTTTGAGTTTCAGCAGTTTTTACTTGAGGTTCAATTATTATAGGATTTTTGGGAGGTCTACCAGGACCAGCTCTAGGTCTTAATTCATATCTTCTATTGAGTTCTGCAATCAGAAACTCGGAAAAATCTTGATACTCAGAAACCTGAGAAGTACCTTGGCCTTTTTGAAGGGTTTGAATTTGGGGAATGGGGAGAGTGGTAGTCTGAAGGGATGTATGATCTATATTATTAATGTCTTCAGTGATAGATAAAGTATTGTCATCATCATCAATCAACAACAGTGGGTACTTGTTGGTCATTATGAGGCCTCTGAAGAATTTGCAATGGAGCATCCTTTTTATACTAACCTTGAACCTGTGTTTGGGGTCTAGAAACAGTTTGTTGGACTGTTCTTGGTTGAGTTTCAATCTTTGAAATCCTATTTGATAGGTTTCTAAGAAGTGATGTGATATCATCTATTTTTTCATCTTCACTTTTAGATTTAGAGGAAGAAGAATCTTCCTGATTTGATTTTTATTTCTTTTGAGCTTTTTCAGTTTTAGCTTTTAAATTGGCTGATGTAGACCTATTTGCTTCGACCTCTATAGCATTATTTTGCATGTCTTATAAGGTTCGGGGTGTCCTTTCTCTCAACATGAAAGCAAAGTCATCCTCAAAGGCCTTTGAAAATATAACCTTAGCTACTGCTATAGGAGGTTTACAATCAGGAGGCATTTTGTGGTAAAGCTTATTGAATCTTTTGATGAAATCAGCAACTAGATATCCAAAATTTCTTTTTAGTTCTTCAAATTTAGTTAAAAAATACACAGGGTACTTTTTCACTCCCCATTTATTTTTAAAGATATTAGTTAATTCTTGCCATGATCTAATAGAATGAACTAGTAATTACCTAAACCAAATCCTGACATTTCCTTCTAGGGATTGCACAAATAATCTCATATAAAAAATTTCATGTTTTATGTTCATGTTATCTGCAAAATCCAGAAATGTTGCTAGATGGTCTATAGCAGACAAACTAGTTTCTCCATTAAACCTAGGAAGGTGTTTTAAATATCCTGCAGGAAAATCATTAAGGATAGCAGGAAGTAAAAGAGGGGCATATCTTGATTGTACAATTGGTATAAAACTAGCCATATTGAAGATGTTCATGTGGAGGAATGAGTATTAGTATTTGAAGAAGAAGAAGTAGAATTTGTAGGTGAATATGGAGAGGATGGAAGTGAGGAATGAGGTGGATAACGAGAAGGAGAATGAAATAGGATGGAATACCTTCTTCGGGGCCCTAAAGGAGTTCTAATAACCACATTTTTAACCTCTTCTTCTCCTTCTCTAGGTTCAAATAAAGGATTGGAATAAACAGAATAAATATCTTCTAGTTGATGTGAAGTAGAAGGGGAAAAATATGTAACAAGGGAAATGAAATCAGTAGGTTTGAATCCAGGCAAGTTTAGATCCAAATCCTGCTTTGATATAGGAGATTCAGAAGGTTCCTGAGGTAATTTATAGGACTCTTAAGAATGGACTAACAAGGCTAATTGAAAATCCACTCATTTATACTAGCTCATGCACTCTGTGAGGTGTGTCTTCTTATTCTAAGGGGGCAGGTCCAGATCTGAAAGGATCAGGAATTATATTGATCTCTTGTTGAGGAATAGAAGAAGAAGGGGTTTTATGCCTTCTCCTAGAAGAAGCTCTTCTTACCAGTCTCTCTGGATCTGATTAGGGTTGAACAATCTCAGAGTCAGATCGAGATCTAGTGTGCTTTGAAGGAGCCAGTTTGGTCACAGTGGAATTGCCAGGTGAGAGATTTTGACCTAACTAAACCTTTAGTCACCTTAAAGTAATAGGGTTTTATTGTTGTCCCAGGGAAAACAAATCAAATTCGTTCCTCGGCAACGGTGCCAATTTGATGTTGTCCTTTGAGATAATTGTGGTCAATAATCATGCCAAAGCATCTATATTTTTTTGTTTGTGTTTTGTAATATTGGAGGACCAAAGTATAAGATAACTTTTAGCAAATAGTTATTGATTAAATATTGTAGATAATATCAGTAATTATAAGTAAGGCTTGCTTGTTTATCTCACACAATGATTTAACATTTTGTAATCCGATTAAGTGGATTTATGTAAGAAGACATGATTATTAAATATTTAGACTGAAATCTTCAATAAATCATAAGCTTGAAAACCTTTAAACAGTGTCTAAAATTTTAACAAAATATATCTAACATTATCAAGATGCTAAAAATTTATAAATGAAAGGGACTTACATCAACAAAATTTTAGGTAAATCATTCTTTATATTGATAATAACTTCAGGAGGAATTATAAGATTGCTGAAATACAGTCAAGCTCATCTAGTTATCTTGATAACAATTAAATGTATGAAGAAACAAAATGTATGAAAACTATAAAAACTCATAGAGAAAATAGAGTTGTGTGAGACAAATTCAGAATCTTTCTTGTATTATTGATGATCAAAAAGACTTGTACAATTTATGCTTACAAAAATTCGCTCATCCAAGGGTGCAACCCTTAATAACTAGAAATGAGAGTTATTTATACTAATTAACAAAACTTAGAAATATCTTAATTGATTTACAAATGATAGAATAAATAATAATAGAAGAAGAAGACAGATAGATGGAGTGTCTATGTTTTCTTGGAAGTTGTTGTTGACTTGGCCCCTTTTGATGGAATTTGTTGCTGATTGGACCCTCAAAAATCTGATGTGCTGGCATGCTGTAAAATTCATCCTTTTACTCGATGGTCTCACAAAAATTATCCCATTGATCTTGACTTCGGATTTCTACACTCATCATTTTCCTGAATATTTCATCTACTTCAGTATATCTTTCAAAAGTTGGTCTTTGAATGAATAAATGTTTTGGCTTGATGTTGAATGATCAAATCAAACTGCAAAGCTTCAAGAAAATATTTCCCTGTAATCTGTCCTTTGATACCTACAAACTTTGACTTGTCTATTGCAATGGTGTATAACATTTTGCAGTAATCTTCTAACTTAATCAACTTATGATCTAATCCTACCAAACCTGGCAGTCCTTTATGATTTAAAACATTAAATTTAGTATGAAACATTTGAACAAAAATATTTAAAGCTTCACATTTGATCTGCAATTGGTTGATTAAGTTTCTTTTCTACAACACTTTCTTTATCTCCAAAATGGTTGCAGTTTTGTCCAAGATGTTGATTGCTTCCAACTCCTCTTTTTTCTTTGAATTGAGAACCTTGATCATGTCAGTGGCTTCACTTGGCTTCTTCTTGAGTTGATCTTTTTTCTCTTGAATTTTTGTTATGCATTTCGTGATGAGTTCCTGTTGTTTGAAGATGATTTGTATGGATGGTCATGCCTCTGTCATAGACCTGCTGATGTCTTCCCAGATATTCTTCTTAGCTTCACCCAGAGTTGTTTCCATTAGAGATTCACTCTCTAGTTCTTTGACCTTAAGTCCTAACTGATGATTCTTCTGCATTTCCTATACTAATAAAGTATTATTTTTAATTTTTTGAGACTAGATAACTTGAAACCTCTGTTGTAACTTCTCATGTGCCTGTTTCTGAATGGCCAAATCTTGCGCCAATTTTGTTGCATCAATTGTAGTCAAAGCTGCTGAAATTTTTGTACCTGCAAAAGATGTTTGAGTTGCTAAATTAGGATCAGTACTCACTTGGAGTGTTGATTTCTCTTTTAGTAGTAATTCTTCAATTTATTCTTCCATATTTCTAATTTACAGATTTTGATCAATGATCAACTTCAGCATTTCCTCCTTGTTACATTCATTTTCTGCAATCTCCTTAGTCTGGGAGTCTTCAGTTGAGGGTAGCTTGAGTTGTTTGCATAGAGAAGAAATGTCTGCATTCTTATTTTTAATGATTTCCTCAACTTCCTTGTAGTATTTCGGGTCATACCAAACTTTCACTACAAGGTCTTCCAATAACTTCATCCTGTTGTCTTTAGTCAATGAAGATAATTTTTCAATCTTCAACTGAGATTGAAAATTTGACAGTGCTGCATTCAATTTGGAAAGTGACATGGCTGTTGTGGTCATTGTTGAAAATAGCATCTCTCCTGACTGCATGTGCATGTCCATCTGGTCAATTGGGTGAATCTGCTTTGCATCAAAATAGAAGACAGTCTTCTTGTACTCATCATGAGTCTTTAGAAATGGCATTGTTGCCTGCAGAAAGGCCATCTGCATTCTTCCTTTCTCACTGTCAAAGGAAGTGAGAAGTATGTGCTATGATGTAGATTTTTGTTTCCAGAATTGACTGTAAACACATGATTTCAATGCTTCATTCTTGTGCTTAATGTCTAGGAATATGGATAAAATATTTTTCTCTTCAGAAGAGTTGGCATCTAAATGTTGGATAATTTCTAGTGGTTCTCTTGCAGGCGATGATGATGGAGGATTCATAGGAACACTGATGGATGTGGAGACTTCAGTATCTCCCAAATCTATGATCTCTGATTGTTTATCCTCTGAAAGTAAAGTGGAATTAAGCTTCAACTTTTTGTGTTGCAAGATAAAATCTTTCATGATTTCCTTGGCATGTGGTGGCTCTTCTCTAACTCTCTTTTGTTGCTTACTATTGGCACTGGTGTCTGTAAATTTGAAGTTGAAATGACTTGATCATCTGCCTCCTAGAGAGTACCTTCCACCCATTCATCTTGGTTCATGTATTTCTCTATTTCTGCTTTGGAGGTATGAGTGTAAGAAGTTGTTTTGAGTTCAACTCTTAGAGCAGAAATAATTCCATGGGGGTCATATGACCAAGTAAAACTTGGTTTAAAACCTATCTTCTTTAATAATGCATCTGCTTCAGCACCAGCGTCTCTGGTATTATAGATGAAGGATCCAATTTTGGCCTTGAGTTTAAACTGAGCTTTTCTCTTATCTAAGACAAAATTTAGCTCATCCATGTTTAACATTTGTCTTATTTACTCCAAGGAGAAAAATCTCATAGGTACATATCTTGGAAGCTTGTATGGTGATAGTTCGCAGCCATATACCTTTATCTCTATGTAATTTTTGTATAGGTACCAATCACTTTTCTTTGCTTTCTCACTGAGGTACATAATCCTTTTAATGTCTTCTCCAATTCTGGGCTCTGATTGACTTGTAAGGATTTGCCTTACTGGGTGAATAAATTATTCTATGAATTCTGAAAAGGAAGTGGTTATTGATGAAGCTTTGACCAATTATTTCCAGTGAATCATTGATTGATTCACTCCATGTGCATCATGTTTGTTGAATTTGATCAGCAGCATTTATGCCTGCTGAAACAAAATCATATGAATAATCACAGAGGAATAATTAAACACTTCTTGTGTGGTGAATTTCATGAATTATTCATGTATAATTTCAGCCAAGAATTGGTTGTAATTATACATAAACAATGGTGATTTATCATGACTGAAGATAGATAAAAAACCCCAATATGGGTTCATCAACTGTTTCATCGTTTGGGTATCCTAACAGGTTTAAAAGAAGGGAGATGCAGAGCTTGGAAGCTATAGGAAATATGGAGGATGCATATGAGGGGTTTTTATTTGGTAACTCTACATCCTCAGGCAGGAAAATGTCAAATATATGAGCTCTCTGAGGAAAATATAATTTTTGATAAAGGTCCATGAGAGCAGCAGGTGAGAAATGGGATAAGGAATTAGATGAAGGGATGACAATCATCTGGTTTATGTTTTCAGGGGATATGGTGATCAGAATGTTTCCATTCTGAGCCACCAATGACCTGGTTATAGGGTCATACTTTTTTCTACATCATGCAATTAGATTAGGAAAAGGATGAGTTTGTGGGAATGCAAACAAAGGAAACATGGATTCCCAGAACCTGATAGGGCTTGGTTATCTATGTGCTTTTGTTTTAGCCACAAATTTAGCTCATAAAATTTGAATCCACAGTGACAGTCTGTGATTTTGAAATAGGTGTCGGCTAGGGGTATGAGGTCAAGGTTAATTTGTGGTGTTGCAACAGGGATGTCTTCTGAAACTGGTTTGGCGACCTCAGGAATGACTTCAGCAGCTAGATTAACGACCTGCACTTCCTCTGTTACTTGTTTTTTGGCTTTACCCTTAGGATTTGTTTGCTTTTTAGCTTAGGCCTTGGGTGCCATGTTTGACAGGGTATGGACTAGATAAAGGATATGAAGATCGGGTTGCAGAAAATATTACAGGGATTGCAAAATAGGGAGAGTGGTAGCAGATGCTAACACTTAAAATAGAATGCAGGGGTGATAAATGAATGGAGAACGTAAAGTGATATCGGGCTCTTTGAAATTAGTTTTATATGGCGTGATCTGGAACTTAACAGCATGTGACTAACGTTCTGGGATATGACCGTAGGATTTTAATGGGTTTGATGAGGATTAATGCATAACGGGATAATTAACGGTCCAAGAGCGGTTTCAATGGCCAACGAGACGATTAAAGGGCATAAGTGGAGCGTTGGAGGGTAACGGCCAAATGACATGGAGGGATTTGATTGGATAGTGGACCAACGGTTATGGCGTGGGAAAGGATGTCCGTTGGCTGAGAACCCGAGAGGAAACAGTCATCAGGCACAGGAGGAATGATTGTCAAGCTATGAAAAACCAGAGGTGGATTTTAGGGCGGTACCTCCTGGTTTGTGGTTTTGGGCGGAGGGTGTGTGAAGTGCTATGGTTCCCCCACGTCACACATCTAGGCGGCCATTAAAACCACATTTCAAACCCCCCCCCTCTCGCATTAACGAGAAATTGTCAGGGGGGTCGTGAATTGGATATTCGTCGTAGATCTGGGGCGAGCTCTATATCTGTCGTCGAGTCATGCAGGCGCGTTATTCCTTCGATTTGATAGCTTGTCACGTAGTGACTTTATAATAAAGTCAAAAGCGCTTATATTTATTAAGTTTCAACAAATGAAATTTAAACCCTTTTTGAAGGTCTTAACATCATAAATTAAAATTTAATATTTTTGAGCATCTGGCACATTTAAACAGGCAGCCATAGTTTCATTTTCAAAAGACTAAATCATTCACACATTTTTTATTTCATGCTTCCCTAAAAAAAATTATTTTGCCTTCTTTCTTTAGAGAAAACTACTCTAACATTTTATTCTAACATGGATGTGCATAAAAATATAATTTTACTAGCATTTTTATTTTTTATTTTTCATCCATGTTATAACTTAGCATTTTATTTTTATTTTTCAGACTACCATGCTAACTTATCAAAAACAAATAATGTTACAACTTCGGCTCTAGTTGGTAAAATGTGACCATAGCGGTTTAATGCTAACAATAGAGGAGCTCGCATGCAATGAAATTTTTAGACAACGACTAAGGGAGCGGATCTAACGAGAAAAATAAGGATAACGGTAAAGGAGCATAGTCTCAATGGGATGCACAGGTGTCAGCGTTTTATTTGGTATCGGGAAATGGTCAGGAGGAAAATTCAAATGACCGTTGGTGGGAGTGAAAACTATCATCACGAGGAAAGCAGCTTTTGGAGGGGGTAGGAGGTGGTAAACAGTTTTGAACAGAGGGAGGGGGGGTGAAGTGTTGCGGAGGTGACACGTAGGTAAGGGCCTGCCATTTAGAAAACTAATTTTCGGACCCCCTCTCTGTTAACGAGAAATGGGAAAAGGGCGAAAAGGCTTCCCCACCATTAATCTGGGCAAGGAAGAGATCTGCCATGGAAACTTCCTCGGGAGATAATCACAACGCGACAAAATCCCTTGTCGTTTTGCGAACTTAGGATAAAAATATGTGTTGTTTATTACAATTAAATTTAATCACTTAATGAATCAATTAACATAATTTAACATAATTTTAACTCCTAATTTAATCTTTGGCGCATTTAAACAAGCAGCCATTATTTTCTTTAAACTAAGAAAATAATTAATTTTGTTGCTTTCAAACTATTCCTAACATTTTTTCAATATTTTGCCTTCATTTTTTAGGTAAAATATTCCTATCATTTTCTTGAATTGAACAATTTATTTGTCATGAGCCCTAACATTTTTTTTTGTCTATTCATATCCAAACTTAAAAATTTTAAAATTTCCATTTTTTTTCTAAAATACTACCTTATCAAAACCAAATAATGTTACAACATCAGCTCCAACTGGGGAATCCTTCACCTTGTAGGATGTAGAGAATAGGTAGATCCAAGTGCCTTCTCCTTGGGCTAATGGATTCTTTGTTGAAAAAACAAACATACTTGAAAATTTAAACAAATCGGTATATGTAAAATGATTAATGTGAATGATTCTTCTACATCTTCAGTACTGGATTTAATGTTTCAGGTATCTTCCATTGACTGGAAATGAAGAAAACTATCCTTCCAGGTTTTTCAAGATGAAAGTATTGTTACACTTGATTTCTACAATGCTAAAAGGTCCAAACCAGAGGTTGTCAAAATTTCTATGTTTTCCTCTTTCTTCCCTCCTAGCATCCCATCTCAATACAAAATCTCCTTCCCTGAAATCTCTTTCTCTAGCTTTTATACCAAAGAGACTTTTCATTTTGTTATGATATTTCCTTACCTTATATTGAATTTCATCCCTGTTCTCATTTAGTTCAATGATCTAATTTATCCTCCTGGAAAAATTGTCAAGTTCTTCATTAAATTCTTGTAAAAAATTCAAAACATCGAAAGCCAGATTTGTAGGAAAAATGGCTTCTTTATCATAAACCAACTAAAATGGAGATTTGCTTATAGATATTTTTGTAGATATCATGTTAGTCCAAACTACACAGATGAGGTGATTGTCCCAATTCTTCTTATGATCTTCTAAAGTCTTCTTGATTACCTCGACCAGGCTCTTATTTGATGACTCTTCTAGACCATTTCGCTTTGGATAGTAAGGAGTAGAATGATGTAATAATATTTTATACTTTTGACAGAATTCAATCATTTTCACACTACTAAATGTTGTTGCATTATCAGTTACTATCTGTTGAGGACATCCAAATCTGGACATAATGTTTTCTTCAATGAATTTAATCACTACAGTTTTTGTGGCATTTTTAACTCGAATTGTGTCTACCCATTTGGTGAAGTAATATGTTGCAGTTAGTATCCATATGTGCTGATTGTTTGATGTTGGATCAATTTCCCCTATGAAATCCAATCCCCACTGTAATAATGGTTTTGAAACCAATAATAGAACCAAAGGAAGTGTTGCAAGTTTTTGCTTTCCAAAAAACATTTGACATGGAATGTAGTTTCTAACCTTTACTCCTACTTTTGAAAACATAGTAGGCCAATATAATCATGCTATCATTATTTTATATGTTGTGGCTCTCTGGGCATAGTGCCCACTACATACTTGCATGAAACTGCTTAATAATTCCTTTTGTTTCACTTTCTATCAAGCAAAGAAAAAATTTATTGGGTGGATCCTTCCAGTAAAAATTTGCATTGATGATACAATACTTTACATATTTTAACTTAAGTGTCTTACATTTATTTCTTGAACATTGACTAGGACACTCAAAGTTAATAAGAAAATGTAAAATATCTAAATACTATTTTGACAGTAAGAATTTTTCATCAATATGAATAGGTAGTGATTGATTTGAATATGAAGGTTCTTGTGTGTCTCCCTTCTGAATCTTGGGAAGGTTCTTGTGGATTATCCCCTTCTGAATTTAGAGAAGGTTCTTGTGGATTCTCCCCTTGAGATTTGAAGAAGGTTCTTTTGTATTCTTCTCTAAAATTTTAAAAACAAAATTTAACCCCAAAACTTTACAATTAGATTCAGCTAACAATTTTGCCAAACCTTGACCCTTTACTAACTTTGTAGTTTTGATACTCAGATAAAATTCAAGGATTTGATTAATCCATATTCCTCTTCTCCCATTAGTGTCTGTTTGAGTAAGGACAATTTTTACAACATTTTTGGGAACATAAGGTGTAATGGTTGAGTGGAGGACATAAATTATGAAGGACTTTAAATCTTGGACTAGAGAGTAAGCTTATTTTTCAATAATGTAATACTTAAGTTCTGCATATCTCATGACTTTACTGAAAAATGCTATAGGTTGGTCATCACCATATTCACTCTCCCGTAAAATAACAGCAGCTAATGTGGTTTCAAAGGAAAAGGAAAATAAGCTAAATGGTTCACAATAATTAGGGCTAGCTAACTTGGAGCTTCAGAGATGGCCTTTTCAATCTGATCAAAATCATATCTAGCAGGTATGTTCCATTTAACTTCATGATTCTTCTTTATCATATCGTTGATATCCTTAACTATTTCAACATAGTTAGAAATGAATCTCCTCAGGAAGTTAATCTTTCCAAAAAAAACTTGGATCTCCTTCTTATTCCTTGGCAATGAAAGTGCTTGGATTTTTTATACCCTTTTAGGATCAATTGCCACTCTTTCCATTGACAATGATGTGACCGAGAAATTTTCTTTCTCTGATAGCAAAAAAAGACTTCTTGGGATTGAGTGATATCCCAAATTTTCTACACATGTCAAAAACTTTCGTCAAGTCTTTTAAATGTTTCTGATCTAAATTATAAAATACAGTAAGGTCATCAAGATATATAACAACAAATTTTTTTTCTTACTCACAAAATCTAAGTCCATAGCTCTTTGAAATGTTTCTTCAACATTAGTTAATCCAAAGGGCATCGTGGCATACATAAATTTACCCCAAGGAGTGGTAAAATCAGTCTTCTGTCTGTCTTCTAGACTCACTATTATCCGGTTATATCTAGAGAAACCATCAAGCATTGAAAGTCTATTGGCACCTGAAACTTTTTGAAGCAACTGATCCATTTTGGGTAATGGGTAGTTTTATTTTAAGGATGACTTGTTTAAGTTCCTGAAGTCTACACAAAGTCTTATTTGGGCCATTCTTCTTCCTAATATGAACTAAATTAGCTACCCAATCTGAGTATCTTAATGGAACTATGACATGATCATCAAGTAACTTCTTAATTTATTTCTCTATAGTAGGGAGAAAGACTGAATTGATTCTCCTTAATTTTTTCTTATAACATTTTGCTTTAGGTTTCAATGTAATTTTATGCTCAATGGGAGATGTATCATAAGTTTTTAATACAGCACAAGACCAAGAAAAAACATCCTTATAAGTTTTAAGAAGTTTCAGATATTCAGTTTTTACTTCCTGAGGTAGAGATTGTAGAAATTATACAGAATGCATGTATATCTTGGCTTCACCCGATCTAACAATGTACTAAATTTAAATATTGAATAGCTTCTACAAATATTTTGCAGAATTAAAAACACAATCGCTAATCAGATGAACATGAAGACAGAGCAATCTAACACAATAAAGATAATTTCCTGGGGAAAGCTTACAGCTAAAAACCCCACTATATTCTATTGTATATTAAGCATGGATCATGAAACAATTACATACAAAACTCTTCTCACAAAATCCCTCCAGTACTCAGCTAATTGTCTCACACTTTCATATGGAAAACTGACCAACACATAGCCAATTCTCAGCCTCCAAACAGTCTTCCTTGCTTGCACAATCCCTCATGGTAAAGATTCTTAAAAGATAGGAATTCTTGCCAGCATTGACTATGCCAGTATCATGGGCACTCCAATGGGTGTTTTCATGCATGTGTGCAAGCCAATAATCCTACAACTGATAGTCAACTTCCCTTTCACCTAGAATTGAACTGGGTCTCCACTGGATCTAACATGCATGCAGCTAATAATATTAAATCCTCAGTTGCATGTGAGATCACTGATTATGAATTAATTAATATTTAACTCACTAGATCTCTCACTATTGTATCTTCAGTTACAACTAGAAAAACTAATTTTAACTCACTTAATTGAGTTAAAACAATTTACAACTTGCACCAACTCATGCACCAGTGCACTTCGAACTCTATTACAACTAGAATTACTCTGCATGCCTCACCAATAACCTCTAACTTGAAATCCACTAGCTAACTAAATTTATCACTTTCAGTTAACTCATTCAAGTCCACATTGATAATAGATTGTACTTTAATTTCCATCTTAATTAAGGGATAACCAAAATAGACATGCACCCAAAAATAGCATTGTGGGCTTCACCATAGGTTGGGTGCTTAATGAACCCAGGTGATTAATTCACTAGGCATGGGTATTGAATCTTCTTGTTGAATCTCAACACTCCCTCTCAACAAGAAAGAGATTATCCTTCACCCCAATCTTGTCTCTATGGTACTCGAATTTGCTCCTAGTGAGCGCCTTCTTCAGAATATCTGCATCCTAATCTTCCGTGGGAATGTATTGTAGCAACATGATCCTTCTCTACACACAATCTCTGAGATGATGGTATTGGATATCTATATGTTTGGACCTATCATGAAACACCAGATTAATCGAAAGTTTAATACAACTCTAATTATCAAAATGAATCATTGTTGGATCCATATGAGAAACAAACAAACCAACCAAGATATTTCTCATCTAGATAGCCTCACATGCAACTTGACTTGCTGCCATTTATTCCACTTCTGCTAAACTGAGTTCCACAGATCATTGTTTCCTGTTGTAACAGGAAACTGATGTCGATCCAATGCTAAATATCCCCCCTGGTGTGCTCTTTCTATCTGATGGACTGCCAGTCCAATCTGCATCCGTGAAGCCATGCAGCTTCACTCCATCTGTCTGTCTATACCATAGACCATACTCTGATGTTCCCCTCAGGTATCTCAGGACATGCTTCCCTACCTTCTAAAAGAGCTTGGTAGGCTTAACCATAGCTTGACTCAACTGGTTAACTACGTAGCAAATGTTCAGCCTCGTGTTCACTAGATACATTAGAGAAGCCACTAAGTTTCGGTAGACAGTAGCATCCACTACCTCTCCAGAAGTAGCATCCTCTTTCCTCCAATTTCCTGGAAGAGGAGTATCCATGGGTTTGAAGCTCTCCATGTTAAAATTACCCAGTATCTCCTTTGCATACTTGCCTTGAGACATAAAAATTTCACCATCCCACTGCCATATTTCCAACCCAAGAAAGTAATGAAGGAGTCTTGTGTCCTTCATTTCGAACTCCCTTGCAAGATCCTCCTTACATGAGTGTATCAACTGCTCATCACCAGTCAAAATTAGATCATCAACATAAATAAAAATGATCAATAGCTTACCCTCGACCACAATCTGGTACAGGTTTTCTTCTGATTCACATTTGGTAAAGCCCAGTCCAGTGAAATAGTTGTCTATCCAAGTGTACCAAGCACGGGGTGCCTGCTTCAGCCCATACATTTCTCTTTTGAGTCTGCACACATGCGACTCATTGTTGAATATCTTGAAACCTTCACGCTTCTCTATGTACACCTCTTCCTCAATGATCCCATTGAGAAACGAATTTTTCACATCCATCTGATAAATGCGCCAGCCCATCTGTGTTGAGAGTGAAAGGATGAATCTTATGGATGAGTACCTTGTGACAGGCACAAAACTCTCATCATAATCTATCCCCTCGATCTGTGAGAATCCCCGTGCCACAAATATGGCATTATATTTCTTGACACTCCCATCAGCAGCTTTCTTTACCTTTTAGATCCATCTCGATCCAACCACTAATTTGTCGACTGGTCTTGGGGCTATCTCCCATGCATTGTTCTTGACAACAGAGTCATACTCCTCTAGCATTGCATCAACCCAAGTTGGTTGTTGCACTTCTTCCTAAAAGGAAGATGGTTCAGTCACAATACAATTTCTCATAAGAGCCATGTATCCAGTAAATTTCTCAGCAGACTGTCTTTGTTTGCGTTTTGAAGTAGGGGCTCCTACATTCTGTGCAGCATCAAGTCTCAATCTATCAGCTTCCATGGTGTGCCTTCTTCCATTTCTAATGGATGGATTTGCATGAGTGTTTTCCTCCACTCCATGAACCTCCTCATGTGGTTGATTCACATCTTGAGACTCATCCTTGGGAACCAGCAGTTCCTCTTTTGCATGCAAGTCCAGCTCCCTCTCAAGGGAGAACCGCATGGCTTTCTCCTCATCAAATTTGATATCCTGTTACACAACATACATTCTGTTGTTTTGAAAATACACAGGATAATTATGGGGTGTTTCAGTGTACTCCACAAAAATCCCAACCTCAACTGTTGGTTCCAACTTCTTCCTAGCGTCCTTGGTCACATGCACATAAACAGATGAACCAAAAATCTCAAAGTGTGAAACATCAGGTTTCTTACCAGTGAAAGCCTCTTTTGGTGTTTTCATGCCAAGTACTCTATGAGGACAATGGTTTTTCACATGTACCTTTGTGTTGCATGCTTCCATCCATAGATGCATCAGGAGGCCTTGATCATGCAACATTGCTCGTGCTGCACCCACAATAGTTTTGTTCTTCCTCTCCACGGCCCCATTCTACTGTGGGTTATGATGCGCTATGAGTTCTCTTCGAATTCCTTCTTTGTTGTAGAAGTTCTTGAATTCATTAAATATGTATTCTCCACCATTATCGCTCCTAAGGGCCTTCACTTGCTTCCCCGACTCTTTCTCCACCAGTACCTTAAACTCACAGAACTCATAGAATTTTTTATCTTTCTTCTGCATGAAGAAGATCCAGTACTTACGAGAAAATTCGTCAACAAATCTTACATAATACTTATGTTTTGTTATTGAAGCAACAAAGGACCACATACATTTGTGTGAACTCTCTCAAGGATCCATGAAGTTTGGTTTTCCTTCTCACAAAAGGTGGCCTTTACATATTTTCCCATGTGACATCCCTTGCATGTGTCTAACTACGCAATTGTACCCCTGGGAAGACCAGTAGAAATATGTTGCATGACTTTCAAGGCTCCATGGTGAAGATGGCCCAATCTCCTATTCCATAATTCGCCCTCATCCCTGCTCACCACTTGACCTTCCTTTCCCATCATTGTTGCACAGCCATCTAACTCCAGCTTGTATACATTCTTAACTCGAATCTCTATCCTCTTGGCTTAACCCATTGTTTTATGTTGCAGGAAATCTTTTCCATCGCTAAAAACAACTTCATAGCCTCTATCCTCCAACATTGCGACTAAGACCAAATTTTTATTTGGACTTGGTACATGCATTGCATCTTTTAATTGAAATGGTTTACCTGAATCCCTCAAAAAGGTAATGTTTTAGATGAAGCTCCATCTCTAGTGTTCCGTCTAAACTCCTCCTACACCAAATTCGACCACAGTAATTCCCAATCTGGAAATTTTTCCCTTCCGTTGATAGAGTCCTTATAACTGTGCCAACTCTTGGGAAGTCCTAGGAGATCCAAGCTCACCAAATCATCATTAGAAATTTTTATTCCAACGCTCCCCAGTTCATCCAAACATTGGAAAAACTTTGTTAGATATTTTGGAATGGTGTCTCCCTTTTCCATCTTGACCTTCCCAAGTTTATCTTTGAGCGCCAATTTCCTATGGTCGTTGTTGCTTTGGAATAGATCCATCAAAGCCTTCCACATAGCATATGGTGTGGCTTTCCCATGGAGGCTTAAGACAATGTGGTCCCGTACTCCCTCCAATAGGATCCTCCTCGCCTTTGCCACTTTCTTTTTCCATGCATTAGAAATTGTAGCATCTGCAACATCGGGTTTAGGAACATCTTTGTCAATGAATTCCTTCAACCCATTGTCTTTGAGTATTGTCTCCATCCTGTCCTTCCAAGAAATTTAGTTCAAGTTTCCCTTGAGTGCATACTCTAACCTCATGCCATTGAAATCCATTTCGATCTTGAATCAGTTGTAGCACCAAGAAAGTCTTTCTGCAAATTCGAATTCTATCAAATCACAAACTCAGCTCCTGCTTCATTTCTGCAATTTCCTGTGCTCTGATACCATGTAGAAATTATACAACATGCATGTATATCTTGGATTCACCTAATCAAATAATTTACTAAAGTTAAATAATGAATCACTTCTACAAATATTTTTCAGAATTAAAAACACAATCGCTAATCACATGAACATGAAGAAATATCAATCACACACAACACAGATAATTTCCTGGGGAAAGCTTATGGCTAAAAACCCCACTATCTTCTATTGTATATTAAGCATGGATCATGAAAAAATTACATACAAAACTCTTCTCACAAGAGCCCTCTAGTACTCAACTAATTGTCTCACACTTTCATATGCAAAACTGACCAACACATAGCCAAGTCTCAGCCTGCCTGCCTTGCCTTGCGCAATCCCTGATGGTAAAGATCCCTAAAATATAGGAAGTCTTGATTGCCTTGACTACGCAAGTATCATGGGCACTCCAATGGGTTTTTTCCTACATGTGTGCAAGCCAATAATCATACAATTGATAGTCAACTTCCATTTCACCTAGAACTCAATTGGTCTCCACTGGATCTGACATGCATGTAGCTAATAATAGTAAATCCTCAGTTGCATGTGAGATCATTGATTGTGAATTAATTAATATTTTTATTCACTAGATCTCTCACTAGTGAATCTTCAGTTACAACTAGGATTACTGAGTTTAACTCACTTAACTAAGTTAAACTAATTTACAACGTGCACCAACTCATGCACCATTTCACTTAGAACTATGTTACAACTAGAATTACTCTGCGTGCCTCACCAACAACCTCTAACTCGAAATCCACTAGCTAACTAAATTTATCACTTTCATTTAACTCATTTAAGTCCACATTGAGAATATATTACAGTTTAATATCCATCTTAATTAAGAGATAACCAAAATAGACATGCACCCAAGAATAGCACTGTGGGACCCACCCTAGTCTGGGTGCTTAATGCAACCAGGTGCTTAATGAAACCATGTGCTTAATGCAACCAGGTACTTAATTCAATAAGCGTGGGTGTGGAATATTCTTGTTGAATCTCAACAATCCCTCTCAACAAGAAAGGGATTATCCTTCACCCGATTCTGTCTCCATGGTATTCGAATTTTCTCCTGGTGAGCACCTTCGTCAGAATATCTGCATCCTGATCTTCTGTGGGAATTTACTGTAGCAACATGATCCTTCTCTGCACACAATATTTGAGATGATAGTACCGGATATCTATATGCTTGGACCTGTCATGAAACACATGATTAATCGAGAGTTTAATGAAACTCTGATTATCACAATGAATCATTGTTGGATCCATTTGAGAACCAAACAAGCCAACGAAGATCTTTCTCATCTAGATAGCCTCACATTCAGCTTGACTTGCACATGTATTCCGCTTCTGTTGAACTGAGTGCCACGGATTATTTTTTCCTGTTGTACCAGGAAATTGATGTCGATCCAATGCTAAAGATCCCCCCTGATGTGCTCTTTCTATCTGATGGACTGCCAGTCCAATCTACATCCGTGAAGCCATGCAGCTTCACTCCATCCGTCTTTCTATACCATAGATCATACTCTAATGTTCCCCTCAAGTATCTCATGACATGCTTCCCTGCCTTCCAAAAGATCTTGGTAGGCTTAACCATAGGTTGACTCAGCTAGTTAACTTCGTAGTAAATGTCTGGTCTCATGTTCACTAGATACATTAGTGAACCCACTAACTTTTGGTAAACAGTAGCATCCTCTTTCCTCCAATTTCCAGGAAGAGGAGTATCCATGGGTTTGCAACTCTCCATGTTAAACTTACCCAATATCTCATTTCCATACTTTCCTTGAGACACAAAAAGTTCACAATCCCGCTGCCATATTTCAAATCCAAGGAAATAATGAAGGAGTCCCATGTCCTTCATTTCTAACTCCCTTGCAAGATCGTCCTTGCATGAGTGTATCATTTTCTCTTCACCAGTCAAAATTATATCATCAACATAAAGAACAATGATCAATATCTTACCCTCAACCACAATCTGGTACAAGTTTGCATCTGCTTCACTTTTGGTTAAGCCCAATCCAGTGAAATAGATGTTTATCTGAGTGTACCAAGCATGGGTTACCTGCTTCAACCCATACAGTTCTCTTTTGAGTCTGCATACATGCGTCTCACTGTTGAATATCTCGAAACCTTCAAGCTGCTCTATGTATACCTCTTCCTCAATGATCCCATTGAGAAACATATTTTTCACATCCATCTGATGAATGCACCAGCCCATCTGCACTGAGATTTCAAGGATGAATCTTATGGAAGAGTACCTTACGACAAGTGCAAAAGTCTCATCATAATCTATCCCCTCAATCTGTGAGAATCCCCGGGACACAAATCTGGCCTTGTATTTCTCCACACTCCCATTATCATCTTTCTTTGCCTTATAGATCCATCTCAATCCAACCACTGATTTGTCCACCGGTCTTAAGACTATCTCCTATGCATTGTTCTTGAAAATGGAGTCATACTCCTCCACCATTGCATCAACCCAAGTTGGTTGCTGCACTAAGTCCTGAAAGGAATATGGTTTAGTCATAATACATTTGCTCATAAGAGACATGTATCCAGTAAATTGGTCAGGAGATTGTCTTTGTCTGCGCTGTGAATTAGGGGCTCCTACATTCATTGCAACATCAAGTCTAAATCTAACATCTTTCGTGTTGCGCCTTCTGCCATTTCTGATGGATGGCTCTGCATGAACGTTTTTCTCCACTCCATGAACCTCCTAATGTGGCTGATCCACATCTTGAGACTCATCCTTGGGAACCAGTAGTTCGTCCTCTGCATGCAAGTCCAGCTCCCTCTCAAGGGACAACCGCATGGCTTTCTCCTCATCAAATTTGATATCTCATCGCACAACAGTCATTCTGTTGTTTGGAAAATACACACGATAATTATGGGGTGTTTCAATGTACCCCACAAAAATCCCAACCTCAGATGTTGGTTCCAGCTTCTTCCTGGCGTCCTTGGTCACATGCACATAAACAGATGAGCCAAAAATCTTAAAGTGTGAAACATCAGGTTTCTTACCAGTGAAAGCCTCTTCAGGTGTACTCATGCCAAGTACTCCATCAGGACAACATTTTTTCACATGTGTCGTTGTATTGCATGCTTCTGCCCACAGATGCATCAGTAGGACTTGATCATCCAACATCGCTCGTGTTGCACCTATAATAGTTATGTTCTTCCTCTCTGCGACCTCATTCGGCTGTGGGTTATGAGGCGTTATGAGTTCTCTGAAAATTCCTTCTTTGCTGCAGAATTTCTTGAATTTGTTAGAGATGTATTCTCCACCATTATCACTCCTAAGAGCCTTCACTTGCTTCCCCGAATCTTCCTCCACCAGTGCCTTAAACTCACAGAACATAGAGAATGTTTGATTTTTCTTCTGCATGAAGAATATCTAGCACTTACGAGAAGAAACATCAACAAATATTACATAGTACTTATGTTTTGTTTTTGAAGCAACAGAGAAAGGACCACACATGCATGTGTGAACTCTCTCAAGAATCCCTGAAGCTCGATTTTCCTTGTCATGAAAGGTGGCCTTTACATATTTTCCCATAGTACATCCCTTACATGTGTATGACTGCACAAGTGTAACCCTGGGAATACCAATATAAATCTATTGCATGACTTTCAAGGCTCCATGGTGAAGATGGCCCAATTGCTTGTTCCATAATTCGCCCTCATCTCGGCTCACCACTTGATCTGCCTTGCCCATCATTGTTGTATATCCATCTACCTCCATCTTGTAGATATTCTTAACTAAAATCCCTATCCTCTTGGCTTGACTCGTTGTTTTATCTCGCAAGAAAGCTTTTCCATTACTAAAAGCAACGTCATAGCCTCTATCCTCCAACATTGTGACTGAGACCAAATTTTTCTTCAGACCCGGTACATGCATTACATATTTTAATTGAAATGGCTTACCTGACTCCCTTTAAAATGTAATGATACCAATACCGGTAGCACTGTACTGTCTATCGTCACCCATTTCAATATGCATCTGGAGATCTTTCTCCTCCAAGTCACTGAAAAGTTCCTTATCTCCCGTCATGTGAAAGGAAGCGCCACTATCTGAATACCACATAGATCCCAATGCACTAGACACCATGCATGCGATCAATGAGAATTCAAGCTCAAATTTCAAGGAAAGGGCATCACCAGCTGCAAATCCGACAGCCTTCTTGTTCTTCTTCTTTTGTCAACAATTAGTAGAAAACTTCCCATGTTCATGAAAGTGAAAACACTTCACCTTAGACATGTCCTACTTCTTGCCATTCTTGGACTCATATTTAGAATGGAATTTCCTCCCCTTCCCCTTCCTCGCCTTGGCAGGCAAAGCACAATCCTCTTCATTCTCATTCTTAGATGAAGATCCATTTCTGGTGTTCCATCTGAACTCCTCCTGCACCAAATCCGACCACAGTTGTTCCCAATTTGGCATTTTTTCCCTTCCATTGACAGAAACTTGAAAATTGTGCCAACTCTTAGGAAGTCCTAGGAGAGCCAAGCTCACCAAATCATCATCAGAAACTATTATTCCAATTCTCCCCAGTTCATCCCGACATTGGACAAACTTTTTTAGATATTTTGGAATGGTGTCACCCTTTTCCATCTTGATCTTCCTGAGTTTATCTTTGAGCACCAATTTCCTATGGTCGCTGCTTCTTTGGAATAGATCTGTCAAAGCCTTCCACATAGCATATGGTGTGGCTTTCCTATGGATGTTTGAGATAATGTGATCTCTGTTGGGAACCATTTGTTGGCTTTAGGGGTCCTGACCCATGTTCGAAGTGTAAGTTTGTCAACAAACCCCTATACTACTGGTCGTTTCGGCAATGACCTGCTTTCGCAGGCCAAGGTCTCACCCAAAGTAGTATGGGTGGGTGTTGGAACCAAGTTTCTGCACCCTGGGAGAAACTGGATAATGGAGGCAGTTCTTATCAAGATTTATCAAGTTCACATGGAAGCATTTTCATTACCAACCTTAACAGTATAGCAACAAATCTTATAACTTCCTAAACAGCATGTAATATAAACATAGCTACTATCATTAAAAAATCTTATCAAACTCTTTGCATCCACGTGCGCATCAGTAATTACTATCACAGAATAACAAAAACGCAACTATTCAAATAACATAAAGATATTTTAGCAGTAACGCATTTAATCCAGATAACACAGAGATACTTCAACTATAAACGCAAATAAACCAGATAACATAGAGATACTTCAACAAATCTACATTCATTAATCATCCAAAAACCAGTTACAAACCCAAGTCACAACCCGCACACATAGCCAGTGGGTTCCGCATATAGTAGGACTGAGGATCTCTGCGCATACAACCAGCAGGAGTCCTTACCCAAAACCACCCAAAACAAATCAATATTTCATACTTCGCATCAATCTTACTTCTTTTTTACTAGACCCAACTATCCATCTATTTATATCATCGTAGCCTTTGCTATCCTATGGTCCACAAACCGTATTTTGCGGAATATAGATCTACCCTTTGCCCCATTACAAAACATTGGGGGCTTTGACCCACCCCAAATCCCCTGCGCAAGACTAATTAATACAAAAATATACCAAAAACACAGCTTAGGGAACCCCATTCCAACAGTCTCGTACTCCCTCCAACAGGATCCTCCTCGCCTTTACCACTTTCTTTTGCCATGCATCAAGATTTGCAGCAACTGCAACATCAGGTTTAGGAACATATTTGTCAATTAATTCCTTCAACCCATTGTCTTCGAGTACTGGCTCCATCCTATCCTTCCAAGAAATGTAGTTCGATATTCTCTTGAATGCATACTCTAACCTCAAGCCATTGAAAGCCATTTCTATCTTGAATTAGTTGTAGCACCAAGAAAGTCTTTCTGCAAATTAGAATTATATCCAGTCACAAATTCAGCTCCTGCTTCACTTATGCAATTTCCTGTGCTCTAATACCATGTAGAAATTATACAACATGCATGTATATCTCAGATTCACCTGATCTAACAATGTACTAAAGTTAAATACTCAATTTCTTCTACAAATATTTTGCGGAATTAAAAGCACGATCGCTAATCACATGAACATGAAGAAAGATCAATCACACACAACACATATAATTTCCTGGGGAAAGCTTACAGCTAAAAACCCCACTATCTTCTATTGTATATTAAGCATGGATCATGAAACAATTACATACAAAACTCTTCTCACAAGAGCCCTCCAGTACTCATCTAATTGTCTCATAGTGTCATATGCAAAACTGACCAACACATAGCCAATTCTCAGCGTCCAGACAACATGCCTTGCTTGTGTAATCCTGGATGGTAAATATCCCTAAAAGATAGGAATTCTTGCCTGGCTTGACTGTGCAATTGTCATGGGAACTTCAATGGTTTTTTGCATGCATGTGTGCAAGCCAATAATCCTACAACTGATCTTCAACTTTTCTTTCACCTAGAACTGAACTGGGTCTCCACTGGATCTGACATGCATGCAAATAATAATAGTAAATCCTCATTTGCATGTGAGATCACTAATTTTGAATCAAATAATATTTAATTCACTAGATCTATCACTAGTGTATCTTAAGTTACAACTATCACAACTAAGTTTAACTCACTTAATTGAGTTAAACGGATTTACAACTTGCACCAATGCACTTCGAACTCTGTTACAACTAGAATTACTCTGCATGCCTCACCAAAAACCTCTAACTCGAAATCCACTAGCTAAATGAATTAATCACTTTCAGTTAACTCATTCAATTCCACATTGAGAATATATTACAGTTTAATGTCCATCTTAATTAAGGGATAACCATAATACACATGCACCCAAAAATAGCACTGTGGGCCCCACCCTAGTTTGGGTGCTTAATGCAACCAAGTGCTTAATGCACTAGGCGTGGGTGTTGAATATTATTTTTGAATCTCAACACTCCCTCCCAACAAGAAATGGAATATCCTTCACCCTGATCTTGTCTCTATGGTATTCAAATTTTCTTCTGGTGAGTGCCTTTGTTAGAATATCTGCATCCTGATCTTTCGTGGGAATGTACTGTAGCAACATGATTCTTATCTGCACACGATATTAGAGATGAGGGTATTGGATATCTATATTCTTGGACCTATCAAGAAACACAAGATTAATCGAGATTTTAATGCAACTTTGATTATCAAAATGAATCACTCTCGTATCCATCTGAGAACCAAACAAACCAACCAAGATCATTCTCATCTAGATAGCCTCGCATGCAGCTTGACTTGCTGCCATTTATTTCGCTTCCGCTGAAATTAGTGCCACGGATCATTGTTTCTTGAAGTACTTGGAAACTGATATCTATCCAATGCTAAAGATCCCTCTTAATGTGCTCTTTCTGTCTGATGGACTGCCAGCCCAATCTGCATCTGTGAAGCCATGCAGCTTCACTCCATCCGTCTGTCTGTACCATAGACCATACTGTGATGTGCCCCTCAAGTATCTCAGGACATGCTTCCCCGCCTTCCAAAAGAGCTTGGTAGGCTTAACCATAGCTTGACTCAGCTGGTTAACTGCATAGAAAATGTCCCTTCTCATGTTCACTAGATACATTAGCGAACCCACTAACTGTCAGTAGATAGTAGCATCCACTACCTCTCCAGAATTAGCATCCTCTTTCCTCCAATTTCTTGGAAGAGGAGTATACATGGGTTTGCAGCTCTCCATGTTAAACTTACCTAGTATCTCCTTTGCATACTTTCCTTGAGACACAAAAAGTTCACCTTGCCATATTTCCAATCCAAGGAAATAATGAAGGAGTCCCATGTCCTTCATTTAGAAATCCCTTGGAGCATCCTCCTTGCATGAGTGTATCAGCTACTCATCACCAGTCAAAATTAGATCATCAACATAAAGACAATGATCAATAGCTTACCCTCAACCACAATCTGGTACAGGTTTGCATCTCCTTCACTTTTGGTGAAGCCCAGTCCGGTGAACTAGTTGTCTATCTGAGTGTACCAAGCATGGGGTGCTTGATTCTACCCATATAGTGCTCTTTTGAGTCTGCACACATGCGACTCACTCTTGAAGATATTGAAACCTTCAGGTTTCTCTATGTACACCTCTTCCTCAATGATCCCATTGAGAAACGTAGTTTTCACATCCATTTGATGAATACGTGTTAGGTCCCTATATTACTAGTATAGTCCCTTATTGTTGTTATTGTAACCCCCTTATTGTTATTATTGTACCCCTGCAACCCCCATATTGTTATTATTGTGCCCTTAAATTATTATTGTTAGGTCGGCTAGGATTACATTGTGGCCCCATGGACTCGTATATATAGAAAGGAGGTTTTTTTATTTGTATCATCCAAAAAATTTTCACTCATGTAATTTATTGGAGGTTTCCCCCTCAAAGTGGCTTATTTCTAAGGTGTTGATATCTCTTTTCTTCTATTTTTGGAGCTGGTTTCACACCATTTGGTATCAGAGGTTTAGATTTTTGGGTTTCACTGCTCCAAATAGGTCATCATGGAATTTTTGGTATAACTTTTTTTTTGCGAAGGTTTAGAAGATGAAATTTTTATAGTGCGAAACCAAAATCCTGAGGAACATCGTCGCAAAATTTCAGAGCTTGTTTCGCAATATTTTTGGAGATATAATCTGTTGAAGTTAGGGCTTTTTGCAGGCTCCTGAATTTCACTTAAAAAGGTCATCGCGGAGTTTTCGCTATAACATTTTTTCTATGAAGTTTTAGAAGCTGAAATTTTTAGAGTGAGAAGCTGAAATCCTGAGGAAAATAGACACAAAATTTCAGAGCTTGGTTCACAATATTTTCAGAGATATGATATGTGAAAGTTAGGTCTTTTTCAGGCTCCCTAATTTCATCTCAAAGAGGTAATCATGGGAAAATATTCATAACTCTCTCTTTGAGCATCGGATTGGAATTCTGTAAAAAGTGGTCGTAAGGATACAAACTATAGTTTATGTTCTATCAATTTCAGAGCCAAAGGAGCAAACAGTGACATGTGGCAAGTCGTACAAGTTCGCTCTACTGAACCAGTCCATAATTAGGATATTGGACATAACTTTGTCTTGAAGAATCGAAGTCAAGTCAGACCTGTGGAATTTAAAAGAAACTTCAGACGACTACTACAGGGACAAATTTCAGATATTTAGGATCGGAAAGTATAGAGATAAATCAATTTCAATATCTAGCTCCTCAAAAGCAAGAAAAATGTGTGTATTTGGTTTTTAAAATTCCATAATGTTTGTTTGAAAAAACAGTTTGAAGTGATTCCAAGGGCATATTTTAGAATTTTTATCAATATTGGGTTCTATAATGCCTCAAAAAAATAATTCCATACCCATTAAGCCCTCAAAAATATATACTATGACGCATGAAGAGTAAGAATTTCCATATGAGATATCAAAATTACGGTACCAACTGCAACAAATTTCGATCTTACGAAGAGCAACCGAAGATGACATAGATGGTTTAAAAGTAGAAATGGAGGCTAAGTTGGATAGTGTGAAGGATCAAATAATAGCTAATATGGATGATAAATTAGTGGAATATCACATTGAGCATCAACAACAAGTTCTCCAACTCTCAAAGGATAACCTAACTTTGGTGTAGAATCAAATGAAACGACAGGAAGATCAACATCGCATCGAAAGAGGTTCTGAAGCAGTCACAGAAACAAGAACTAGACAAGTACGATCAATTTCAGAGTATCTCAGCAAGTGGAAGAAATTTCCTGTAGAATATTCCACATGGGAGGATGATAATTTTATACAGAAGCATCAAGAAATAATCAAGCGTTGAGGAAAACACTTGTTTGAAGGAGAGAGGCATGTTAGGTCCCTATATTACTAGTATAGTCCCTTATTGTTGTTACTGTAACCCCCTTATTGTTATTATTGTACCCCTGTAACCCCCACATTGTTATTATTGTGCCCTTAAATTATTATTGTTAGGTCGGCTAGGATTACATTGTGGCCCCACTAGGATTACATTGTGGCCCCATCGACTCCTATATATAGAAAGGAGGTTTTATAATTTGTATCATCCAAGAATTGTTCATTCATGTAATGTATTGGAGGTTTCCCCCTCAAATTGGCTTATTTATAAGGCGTTGATATCTCTTTTATTCTATTTTTGGAGCTGGTTTCACAACATGCCAACCCATCTGAGTTGAGAGTGTAAGGATGAATCTTATGGAAGAGTACCTTGCGACAGGCACATAAGTCTCATCATAATCTATCCCCTCAATCTATGAGAATCCCTGGGCCACAAATTTGGCCTTGTATTTCTCCACACTCCCATCAGTAGATTGCTTTACCTTGTAGATCCATCTCGATTCAACCACTAATTTGTCGACCAGTCTTGGGACTATCTCTCATGCAATGTTCTTGACAATGGAGCCATACTCCTCCACCATTGCATCAACCCAAGTTGGTTGCTGCACTTCTTCCTGAAAGGGAGATGGTTCAATCACAATAAATTTTCTCATAAGAGCCATGTATCCAGTAAATCAGTCAGGAGACTGTCTTTGTCTGCACTGTGAAGTAGGGGCTCCTACATTCTGTGCAGCATCAAGTCTCAATCTATCAGCTTCTATTGTGCGCCTTCTGCCATTTCTAATGGATGGATCTACATGAGTGTTTTCCTCCACTCCATGAACCTCCTCATGTAGCTGATCTACATCTTGATACTCATCCTTTGGAACCAGGAGTTCCTCCTCCGCATGCAATTCCAGCTCCCTCTCAAGGGACAACCGCATGGCTTTCTCCTTATCAAATTTGATATCCCATCGCACAACATTCATTCTGTTGTTTGGAAAATACACACGATAATTATGGGGTGTTTCAGTGTACCCCACAAAAATCCCAACCTCAACTATTGGTTCCAGCTTCTTCCTAGCATCCTTGATCACATGCACACAAACAGATGAGCCAAAAATCTTAAATTGTGAAACATCAGGTTTCGTACCAGTGAAAGCCTCTTTAGGTGTACTCATGCCAAGTACTCTATGAGGACAACATTTTTGCACATGTACCGTTGTATTTCATGCTTCCTCCCACAGATGCATCGATAGGCCTTGATCATGCAACATCGCTTGTGTTGCATCCACAATAGTTTTGTTCTTCCTCTCTGTGGCCCCATTCTACTGTGGGTTATGAGGCGCTTTGAGTTCTCTTCAAATTCCTTCTTTGCTGTAGAAGTCCTTGAATATTTATAGATTTATTATCCACCATCATCGCTCTTAAGAGCCTTCACTTTCTTCCCTGAATATTTCTCCACCAGTGCCTTAAACTCACAAAACTTAGAGAATGTTTGATCTTTCTTCTACATGAAGAAGATCCGCACTTACGAGAAAATTCATCAACAAAGATTACACAGTACTTATGTTTTTTTGTTTAAGCAACAAAGAAGGGACTACAAACATATGTGTGAACTCTCTCAAGGATCCCCGAAGCTCAGTTTTCCTTCTCATGAAAGGTGGCCTTTACATATTTTCCCATAGTACATTCCTTGCATGTGACTGACTGCACAAGTGTACCCTTGGGAACACCAGCAGAAATATGTTGCATGACTTTCAAGGCTCCATGGTGAAGATGACCCAATCGCCTGTGCCATAATTCGCCCTCATCCTGGCTCACCACTTGATCTGCCTTGCCCACCATTGTTACGCAACCATCTACCTCTATCTTGTAGATATTAACTCAAATCCCTATCCTCTAGGCTTGACCTGTTCTTTTATGTCTCAGGAAATCTTTTCCATCACTAAAAACAACGTCATAGCCTCTATCCTCCAACATTGCGATTGAGACCAATTTTTTCTTCAGACCTGGTACATACATTACATATTTTAATTGAAATGGTTTACCTGACTCACTCTAAAAGGTAATGGTACCAATCCCGGTAACATTGTATCGTCTGTCGCTGCCCATTTCAATATGCATCTAGAGATATTTCTCCTCCAAGTCACTGAAAAGTTCCTTATCTCCCGTCATGTGAAAGGAAGCGCCACTATCCAAATACCACACATATCCTAATTCATTGGACACCATGCATGTGATCAATGAGAATTAAAGCTCAAATTTCGAGGCAAGGGCCTCACTAGCTACAGATCCAGCAGCCTTCTTGTTCTTCTTATTTTGTGGAAAGTTAGTAGAAAAATGCCCATGTTCGTGATAGTGAAAACACTTCCCCTTGGACATGTCCTGCTTCTTTCCATTATTGGACTCGGATTTAGAATGGAATTTCTTCCCCTTCCCCTTCCTCGCCTTGGCAGCCAAATCACAATCCTCTTCATCCTCATTCTCAGATGAAAATCCATCTCTGGTGTTCCATCTAAACTCCTCCTACACCAAATTTGACCATGGTCGTTCCCAATATGGAAATTTTCTCTTCCGTTGACAGAGCCTTGATAACTGTGCCAACTCTTGGGAAGTCCTAGGAGAGACAAGCTCACCAAATCATCATCAGCAACTGTTATTCCAACATTCCCCAGTTCATTCCAACGTTGGACAACCTTTGTTAGTTATTTTGGAATGGTGTCACCCTTTTACATCTTGATCTTCATGAGTTTATATTTTAGCGCAAATTTCCTATGGTCATTGCTGCTTTGGAATAAATCCATCAAAGCCTTAGACATAGCATATGATGTGGCTTTCCCATGGATGCTTGAGACAATGTGGTCTCGTACTCGCTCCAACAGGATCCTCCTCACCTTTTCCACTTTATTTTTCCATGCATCAAGATTTGCAGCATCCGCAGTGATGCAGGAGCATCCGAGCATCCTCAATAAAATCAGAATCTAAAGCTGTGAAAGGAGAAAACGTGGAAAATCATTGTAAATTGGGGCAAAGTTTGTTAAAACATAGCTAAATTGATGGAGCTGATAAGGTTTAATTAATTGTAATTATTTGCCATGTATGCATAACGAGATATTTAGGGGTTTTTTTGAGTGATTAAGGGATAAAAATCATGGATATTAGATGATCCACGCTTCTGAAAAATTCTATATAAAGAGTCTGTGTTGTGTGACAAAAAAGAGAGTGTGGAAGATATAATGTAACCATAGGAGAATTTGTATCTAAGGTTGATATGCCTTATAATGTAATCAAGTTTTGTATATAATTGAATTACGTGTTGTGTGGATCTATGTGTGTATGAGTATTGTTTACTTATAGTTAGATTTATGAGTTCAATTTTGTATTATGAGTTTATTGATCGACCATCGATCACTATAAGGATCGATGGTGATCCAATGATAATATCAGATTATAGAAGGAGCTGTTGTATTTAGTTTAGAGTCTCAACGCATCGATGGTTCAATTCTGGATTTTTATGTGGAATGGCAAGCAGCTTGTGTAAATCTGAACAAGAATGCCGAGAGCTGAGTCAGTGTGCGGTGGTAAGTGGTATTATGGATGCACATTGGCGGAGACCTCAACATTAATTCGCATAATGAAACTACAATTTAAGAAGAGTGACAATCGTCTGATCTTTGACCGACAGTTATCGCAATTAAAGTTGCTCGGGGTTTAAAACTTCAATCGGACCTGATGTTTTCTAAACTTGATTTAATAATTTGAGTTGTCTGCCCAATACTCAACAAATCCAACGGTCTTCAGATCAAGGTTCTCAAATCGATGAATATCGCATAATTAGATGCATGTGGTTTAAATCTTTAAATGGATGCGATATGTTATAAGTTAAAATAGAATGCCTTTTGGGCTCCGGTGTTAAGCATTCAAAGTGGGACCAGGATCTGTTGGTCAAGGTTTATGGAAATCAATGTTTTGTTTGCTTTCGATATATATATACGTGGTCCATAACCCACAGTTCTACGCATTATGAAGAAAGTTGCAGCTTTGCTACGCATTGGAGAAGGGTTGCAGATTTCATTTTGATAAGATGATATTTAAACTACTCTATAGCAATTTAGCTTTTCATCAAGTGGTATCAGAGCAGGAAACGTTTCCTGCGAGAAAGAGTTTGCATGTGAGGAAGAAGAGGTACAGTTATGTTGAAGATTTTTAAGCTTGCGGTCTTTATATTGTTGTGTAGGTGAGAAGATTGCAACAACCTAGAGCCAGGAGTGCTCAAATGGTTCCAAGAGATAACCAGAGAGATGTCAAAAGACTAAGCTCAGAGGAGAGAAGCTTGGTGACGTATCGTGTAGCAAGGAGGACTTGCTATTGCAGAGGTTTTGTTTCATCTCATGGAAAGATCACGAAGGCAATTCCACAGAGGATGTGGGTAGAACTGCTAAAAGATGAAGAAGACATATGACTAGGAGGTCATAAAATTTTTGTACCTCGGGAGTCTGATGCAGGAGCATCCGAGCATCCTCATTAAAATCATAATCCAAAGCTTTGAAAGGAGAAAACATGGACAGTCATTGTAAATCGAGGAAATTTTTTTTAAAACAGAGCTAAATTGATGGAGCTGATAAGGTTTAATTAATCGTAATTATTTGACATGTATGCATAACGAGAGATTTAAGGGTTTGTTTGAGCGATTGAGTGAGAAAAATAATGGATCTAAAATGATCCACGCTTTTTAAAAAATCTATATAAAGAGTCTGTGTTGTGTGACAAAAAAGAGAGTATGGAAGATACAATGTAACCATAGGAGAATTTGTGACTAAGGCTGAGATGCCTTAGACTGTAATCAAGTTTTGTATATAATTGAATTACGTGTTGTGTGGATATATGTGTGTATGAGTATTGTTTACTTATAGTTATATTTATGAGTTCAATTTCGTGTTATGAGTTCACTGATCGACCATCAATCACTATAAGGATCGATGGTGATCCAATGATAATATCAGATCATAGAAGGAGTTGTTGTATTTAGTTTAGAGTCTCAATGCATCGGTGGTTCAATTCTGGATTGTTATGTGGAATGGCAAGCGGATTGTGTAAATATGAATGAGAATGCCGAGAGCCGAGTCATCGTGCGGTGGTAAGTGGTATTATGGATGCACATTGGCGAAGACCTCAACATTATTTTGCATAATGAAACTACGATTTAAGAAGAGCGACAACCGTCTGATCTTTGATCGACGGTTATCACAATTAAAGTTGCTCGGGGTTTAAAACTTCAATCAGACCCGATGTTTTATATACCTGATTTAATAATTCGAGATGTTCGCCCAGTACTCAACAAATCTGATGGTCTTCGGATCAAGGTTCTCAAATCAACGAATATCGTATAATTAGATGCATGTGGTTTAAATCTTTAAATGGATGTGATATGTTATAAGTTAAAATAGAATGCCTTTTGGGCTCCAGTGTTAAGCGTTCAAAGTGGGACCAGCATCTATTGGTCAAATTTTGTGGAAATCGTTGTTTTTTTTTGCTTTCAATATATATATGCATGGGCCATAACCCACAAGTCTACGCATTATGATGAAAGTTGCAGCTTTGCTATGCATTGGAGAAGGGTTGTAGGCTTCATTTTGATAAGATGACTGTTAAATTAATCTATAGCAGTTTAGCTCTTCATCACACAGCATCGGCTTTAGGAACATCTTTGTCATTGAATTCCTTCAACCCATTTTCTTTGACTACTGCCTCCATCCTTTCCTTCCAAGAAATGTAGTTCAAGTTGCCCTTGAGTAGATACTCTAACCTCAAGCCATTGAAAGCCATTTTGATTTTGAATCAGTTGTAGCACCAAGAAAGTCTTTCTACAAATTTGAATTCTATCCAGTCACAAACTCGGCTCCTGCTTCACTTCTGCAATTTCCTATGCTCTGATACTATGTAGAAATTATATAGCATGCATGTATATCTTGGATTCACCTAATCTAACAATGTACTAAAGTTAAATATTGAATCACTTCTACAAATCTTTTGTGGAATTAAAAACACAATCACTAATCACATGAACATGAAGAAAGATCAATAACACACAACACAGATAATTTCCCCGTGAAAGCTTACAGCTAAAAACCCCACTATATTCTATTGTATATTAAGCATGGATCATGAAACAATTACATACAAAACTCTTCTCACAAAATCCCTCCAGTACTCAGCTAATTGTCTCACGTTATCATATGAAAAACTGACAAACACATAGCCAATTCTCATCCTCTAGGCAGCCTGCCTTGCTTGTGCAATCCCTGATGGTAAAGATCCCTAACAGATAGGAATTATTTCCTGCCTTTACTGCGCAAGTATCATGGGCACTTCAATGGGTGTCTTCCTGCATGTGTGCAAGCCAATAATCCTACAACTGATAGTCAACTTCCCTTTCACCTAGAACTCAACTGGGTCTCTACTGGATCTGACATGCATGCAGCTAATAATAGTAAATCCTCAGTTGCATGTGAGATCATTGACTGTGAATTAATTAATATTTAATTCAAGAGATATCTCACTAGTGTATCTTCAGTTACAACTAGCACAACTGATTTTAACTCACTTAACTAAGTTAAAGTGATTTACAACTTGCACCAACTCATGCACCACTGCACTTCGCACTCTGTTACAACTAGAATTACTCTGCATGCCTCACCAACAACCTCTAACTCGAAATCCACTAGCTAACTAAATTTATCACTTTCATTTAACTCATTCAAGTCCACATTGAGAATAGATTGCAGTTTAATTTCCATCTTAATTAAGGGATAACCAAAATAGACATGCACCCAAAAATAGCACTATGGGCCCCACCCTAGTCTTGGTGCCTAATGAAACCAGGTGCTTAATGCACTAGGCATGGGTGTTGAATCTTCTTGTTGAATCTCAATAGATATGCACAAATTTTAACGTTCTTAATGTCTTCAGGTGTTCCGATGTTAAATTTTTCAATATCCTCTTCAGGTGAATTTGATAGTGGATTCTTGGGAACATCATTCTGGTCAAATAACTTCTCTAGAGGGACTAGAACTTTAGGAATAAAATTGTTTGAAAATTGAATGATATTGTGGTTAGCTATATTTGAATTTAAATCATAGGTTTCATTTTCTTTATTAAGTTCATTCATATCTGATCGATCTTATTCAATTTGCAAAACAGAGAATTCATCAATGACCTGTAGAAAATATTTTAAGTTGTCATCATATTCAAATATTTTCCAATATTTAATATTGTCAAGAATGGATGGCCTATATTTGCCTTGAATTTGATATTGCACTTGCATTTGATATGGAATTTTTAATGAACTAGCTGAAACAACTAGGGCATCTGCACGGATGTTTTCGTGTCTAGGGTTAGCAGTAATATTAAATGCATGAAAGAAATTTTCCACTGAATCCCAAACCTCATTTATATAAGACCTAAGCCTAGGATTATTTTTTCAACAAAGATTCCTAACTTGTATAACTATTAGTTCAGAATCACTGAAGACACTTAGATTCTGCACTTTAAGACTTCTAGCTAGCTCTAAACATAAAAGAAAGGCTTCATACTCTGCAACATTATTAGTAACATCAAAATTCAACTTGCAGGATTGAGTTATGTTTTATTTTTCTGGTGAAATTAAAACAACACCAGCTCTAGCTCCATCTTTAGAACATGATCCATCAAAGTGCAATTTCCAAATATCAGTTTTGACAGTTTTTGGGGTTTCTACAACACCTTCAATTTTAAGTTGATAAATTTGTAAATTATTTGAAGATAATTGGAAACAACCAAAATATGCATATATGGGATGATTTCTAGCTTGATCTGCTTTACAAATAGTATTAATGAATCTGACCTCTCTATATAAACTAAGGTTTTCACCCCCATATACAGGAATTGTAGCAGAAGACATATCCATCTGAAGACTTCCTCCCAGCTTAGCACAACAGGATCTTGATATAAGAATTTAAAACTTAGAACAGATATCAATTGCAACAATGTCCAAAACTACACTTTTCATGGGTATTTTGGCTAAGGTTACCAGTAAGTCTCTAATGAGTCCTAGACATGGTACCCTTTTAGAATCAAAGGTATATAGGTCATGGTAAGATCGATTTATTTCCAAATTAAACTGGTCCATAATAACCTTTGGCATAAGATTATATGAGGCTCCATAATCTAACATACAATTATACAACAATGAATCATGTGATTTCAAAGCAACATAGAAAGGTGGCATTGTTTCATCTATCATGCCAAAACTTGGACTGAATACTACTTAGGGTTTTTCATCTTGTAGACTAATTACATCCCTTTCAACATCCACACTTGAGTTTTGAATCCATTTTGTGACTTGATTTTTGTATCTAGGGTTCTTTGAAATTTCTGATAATGGAATGGGAATTTTGACTCTCTCTAACTCCTTTTAAACATTAAAAGCAGTCAAAATAGTTCTATCAATTGAAGTACTATTAGTTGGTTGATTTAAAGGTTGAGTGGTTGTTGTTTGAGTTTCAATAGATTTTATATGTGGGTCAATTATGAAAATATTTTTGGGAGGACTTATAGGACCTGCCCTTGGTCTTAAATCGTACCATCTATTTAGTACAAGAATTAAGAATTCTGAGAAGGTTTGATATTTAGACACTTGAGAATTTTCTTGATCCTGTTGGGATGTTTGATTTTCAGGGATAGGGACAATAGTAGTTTGAACAGATGTGTTGTCAAGGTTGTTAATATCTTCTTTGATTGAAAGAGTATTATCATCATGTTGTTGATCATCAATCAACAAAGGAGGTGGTATTTGATGATCATTACTAGGTCTTTGAAGAATTTGAAGCTGAGGAGCTTTCTTAAATTGAGCTTGAGTTTGTGTTTGAGGTCTAGTAACAGTTTGTTAGATTTTTCTTGGTTTTGTTTCAATTTTAGAAATCCTATTAGAAAGATTCATAAGTAATGATGTAATCTCATCTATTTTTTTATCTTCATTTTTGGATTTGGAAGAAGAAGAAGCTTCTTTATTGGCTTTCATTTTTCTTTGAGCCTTTTCAGCTTTGGCTTTAAGCTTAGCTAAAGCATATCTGTTAGCTTCAACTTCAATGGCATTTTTTTGCATGTCTTCTAAGGTATGACAAGTTATTTCCCTTAGCATGACTGCAAAATCATCTTCAAAGGCTTTGGAAAACCTAACCTTTGCTACTGCTATTGGTGGTTTATAGTCAGCAAGGATCTTATGATAAAGTTTTTTAAATCTCTTAATGAAATTAGATAATGGTTCACCATAATTTCTCTTAAGTTCTTCAAATTCTGTCAGAAAATAGACAGGATCCTTTTTAACACCCCATTGATTCTTAAAAATAGTTGTTAATTCTTCCCAAGTTAGAATATATTTTTCCCTCAATTGTATAAACCAGATCCTAACATTTCCTTCTAAAGATTGCACTAACAATCTCATATATACATTTTCATGTTCTATATTCATATTATCAGCAAAGTATAATAATGGTGCTAAATGATCTTCAATAGATAAACCAGTTTCCCCATTAAACCTTGGAAGATGTTTCAAGTATCCATCAGGAAGATTTTTCAATATGTTTGGAAGTTCTAAAGCAGCATATCTTGCTTGAAAAATAGGCCTAAAACCATCCATACCTTGTGATGAAGATGAACAAGATTATGAGGCGGTGGTTGTAGAAGATGATGAGGTAGATGCAGAAGATAAAGTTGTGGAAGAAGGAGGTGAAGATGGAGGGGTAAAATAAGGTGATGGAAGAAGTAAAGTTGAATATCTTCTTACAGATCTCAAAGGTGTACGAATGGCCAACTTTTGGACCTATTCTTCTCCTTCTTTATGTTCAAATAAATGGTTTGAATATAAGGAGAAGAAAACTTCTAGTTGAGCAGAAGTAGATGGAAAAGAATAAGAGGTGGGAGAAATGAAATTAGTAGGTTTGAATTTAGGTAAGTGTAAATCCAATTCTTGTTCTGATATGGGAGATTCAGAAGGTACTACAGGTACTTGATAGGATTCCAATGAATGAACCAAAAGAGTATATTGTAAATCAACCCCCTTAGAGATAAATTCATGTACCCTAGGTGGTATATCTTCTAAATTTAAAGGAATAGGTCTAGATCTAAAAGGATCAGGAATTAAGGTGGCCTCCTGTTGAGGACGAATAGAAGAGGAAGGGGTTTGAAGTCTTCTTCTTGAAGGGGCTTGTCTCACCAGTCTCTCTGGATCTGACAAAGGTAAAACAATCTCAGAATTAGCGTGAAGCCTGGTATGTCTTGAAGAAGCTAGCTTTGGGTGTTTTGAAGTCACCAAGTGAAATATTTTAACCTTACCAGACATTTATTCACCTTTAAAGGAATAAAAATATCATTGTCCCAGGGAAAATGGATCAAATTTTGTATTCCCGGAAACGACGTGAGTCTGATGTTGTCCTCTGAGATCATTTTAGTTCAATTAATCATGCCAAAGCATCTATAATGTTTTTTTTTTGTTTTTAAATTGGGTTTTTGGATGACCAATGTATTGTGCAAATACAAACATATATCTTTAAAATTTTGATAATATTAAATATTAAGAAAAGGGATGTTGCTTTACTTCAAACAATGATTTAATTTTGCATATGTGAAGGCAAAATATGTGAGAAAATATGATCAGTTAAATATTCATATTTAATGTTTAATTTATCATAAGTGTGAAAGATTGTCAAACAATGTTTAACAACTTAACAAAACATATTTAACATTATGAATATTACTAATAATTAATTGATATATAGGGACTTATAAAAACAGATAGTTCAATAAAGTCATTCTCTAAAATGGATTATAACTTCTGAGGATTTAAGATAGACTGAAACACAACTTTTGTTACCTAATTATCTTCATAAAAATCAAATATACACAGAAAACAAAGTGAAATGAATACTAGAAAAACTTACAAGGAGAAAATTTGATTGAAATAAAACTAGGATCATTTTATTATCATCAATGATCAAAATCTCATACACTTTTGCTTACAAAGGCTCATCCAATAGTGCAACCCTTAATAACTCGGATGGAGAGTTATTTATACTAATTTATATCACTTAGAAGTATCTAAATTGATTACAAAAATAGTATCAAATATTAGGAACATAATAATTGATGAGATCTGTCACTGTCTTTGAGGAAACAACTGATGATGTGGCCCAAAAAATTTTGTTGCGTTGGCATGTTGTTGGAGATAAAAATTACTCAATGGTTTCACATAAGTGATCCCATCTTTCCTTACTTGGAATTTCCAGATTTAATAATTTCTTGAAAACTTCGTCTACTTTTGTGTATCTTTCAAAAGTATGCTTGTTTATGAAGAGATGCTTGATTTCATGTTTAATTATCAAATCTAAATCTAAAGCTTCCAGAAAATATGTCCCTGTCATGTGGCCTTTAATTCCTTCAAAATTAGCTTTGTCAATGGCAATGGTGTAGAGATTTTTACAGTACTCCTCCAAGTTGATTAGTTTGTCATTAGGAGCTACTAATCCAAGAAATACCCTCTGGTTCAGTAGATTAAACTTAGTGTGAAATCTTTGGACAACAATGACCAAATTTTGACACTTAGTCTCTACTTGATTCAACAAATATTTTTCTGCAATACTTTCTTGATTTCCATGATAGTAGATGTCATGTCTGTAATATTTTTCTATTCCAACTCTGCCCTACTTTTTGAGTTCAGTAATTTAATCATGTCTGGTGCCTCTGCTAGTTTCTACTTGAGTGTTGCCTTCTCTTGTTCAATGACTATTTTTTACCTGTTGATTAACTCCTCCTGCTCAAAAATGATTTGTATGGATGGCCATACTTCTTTCATTGCTTGTCTTATCTCTGTCCAGATACTCTCGTTGACTTGGGCCAAGGTGTATACTATTCAAAGCTCGCTTTCTAAATTTTGAAACTTTAGTCCCAATCTGTGAGCATGGAAAATTTTAAGGATGGAAAACTATCTTGAATTTGAAAATCATTGGTGGATATCACCAGTCCCTAATACCCAAACTATAAAATATGTATTGATATATTTGTAAAATTACTCAAATTTATAATGATTTTATATATAGTCTCTATATAAATTTGGCGATTTTTAAGGTAAAATATTTTTATATTTTAAAATTTGGGTGAATAATTTTTGGAAAAACTGGAAATTGGTGAATCTTTTTTTTGGAAAAATCATGGAAAATTAGCCCACCTGCGAATATTAGCCCCTAAAATTTTCCATGTCAGTGAGACTTATGCATTTCCTCCATGTACAGGGTGTCATTTTTTGATCTTCTGAGTTTCCAAGGCTTTGAATTTCTCCAGTAGCTTCTCATTCTCTTATTTTTGTATGGTCAAGTATTGTACAAGTCTGGTTGAATAACCTATTGTTGATGTAGATTCCATTGTTTTTTATCAAGAGCTGGGCTATGTACATGCAACTACAATTGGTACAGCTGCAATTGGGATCATATCAAGATAACTTGACTATTTTGTTTCCTTAAGCAACCCTTCAATCTACTCCTCCATATTATTTATCTGAATGTTCTGCTCAATAATGAGTTTGATCATTTCTTCTCTCTTATGTTCTCTCTCCTCTATTTCCTTTATTTGGGGGTCTTATGTGGAAAAAAACTTTAGCTTCTTTTGAAGAGTTGTGATGTCTTCATATTTCTTCTTTAAAATCTCTTCTACGACTTTACAATCCTTTGGGTCATACCCAATTTTGACCACAATGTCTTTTAAAGACTTTAACTTATTGTCTTTAGCTAAAGAGGAGAGTTTTTCAATTTTAAGTTGTGACTGTACATTTGATAATGTTGTTATTAACTTAGACAAATTCATAGCTATATTAGTCATGGTAGAGAATAGCATCTCTCCATACTGCCTATGCATATCCATCTGATCTCTGGGATGAATTTAGTTTTCTTGAAATGAGAAAATGGTCTTCTTATAATCAGATGGAGACTTGAGAAAAGGGACTTGGGCTTGTATAAAAGCCTTCTGCATCCTTCCCTTTTCACTATCAAAAGCAGTCAGTAGCATGTGATGTGATGTGGAAGTCTACTCCCAAAACTGACTAAACACATTGGCCTTCAAGGATGCATTTTTTTTGTTTAATCTCCAAGAGTTTGGAGAATATGTTCTGGCCATCTGATGAATGGGTTCCCACTGATTGAATGATCTCCATAGGCTCTTGAGAGGCTGAAGAAGATGATGGAGTATTGGGAACACTCCCTTGTGCTGATGTAGACACTTATTTATCTCTAAAATCTATAATTTTTGGGTCCTTTTGGCTCTGCTCTGTAGAAATTTTAAAGTCAGTCTTCTGCTTATTTTGTTGGATTATGAATTCTTTGACCAAATATACAAAAGTTGGTGTTTCTTCTCTGGAAATTTTATGTTGTTTTCTTTGGGAAATTGGAGTCTGTAGAGTAGATGTGGAAAGGATCTACTCCTCTACCTCATGTAATGTATTCTCTATCCACTGATCCCGGTTCATGAACTTTTCAATTTCAGGCCTTGGTGTATGATTATATGGAGTTTCTTCAACTCAACCCTTAGATTTGAAATTATGATGAAAGGGTCATAAGACCAAGTGAAGCTTGGCTGGAAAGTCATATTTTTAAGAAAAACATCTGCCTCAATCCCTGCTGATTTGGTATTGCAAATAAAATAACCAATCTTTGATTTTATTTTAAATTGTGATTTTCTCTTCCCTGCAACAAAATGTAAATCATCCATGTTAATCATCTGCTTAATATATTCCAAAGAGAAGATTATCATTGGAACATATTTGGGCAATTTATATGGTGCCATCTCACAACCATATATGCAAATATTTGTGTAATAACTACCAATCTCCGGTTTTAACCTGGTCACTCAAATGAAGGGTTCTTTTGATGTCCTGTCCAATTTTGGGCTCATTCTGGCAGCTAAGAATTTGTGCAACTAAATGGATGAATGAATTAATGAAATATGAAAAAGAAAATTTATCTAAAATAGATCTGACCAATTATGTCCAATGAATCACTGATTGGTTAATTCCCTATTCATCCTTCTTATACAATGTAATGGGCAGTGAATCTCCCTGCTGAAATAGAAACATATGAATAAGTACATAGGTGTACTTAAACATTCCTTGGGTTTTTAAATTCATCAATTTTTCATGCATATTATTAGCCAAAATTTGACTGTAATTGTACATGAATACAGGTTGATGATCTTTGGAAAAGATGTAAAAGTAGTAAAGGATGGGGTCATCTACTGTTATGTCATCTGGATATCCTAATAAACAAGAAAGTAATGAAATAATGTGTCTGGTAGCCTCAGGAAATATGGAGGATGGATAAGGTGGGTTTTTCTTTGGAAATTCAGCATCATCAGGAAGGAAGGTCTCAAAAATTTGGGCTCTTTGAGGGAAAGTTAGTTTATGATACAACTCCATAAGAGCGGCTTGGGAGAAAATGCTTAAAGAGTCATTCTGAGGGATCAGAAACATGTTTTTTATGGTCTCAAGAGTCATGGATATCATAATGTTTCCATTTTGAGCTACTACTGCTCTTTTAATGGGATCATACTTGGTTTGACACCAGAGGACTAGTTCTGGGAAGTCATGAGTTTGAGGGAATGAAAACAGAGGTAAAAGAGACTCCCACAGCTTAATATCATCCTCCTCATCCTGATACTTATGTTTTAGCCACAAGGCAATTCATGGAGTTTGAAATCGCACTCTGTGTCAATGATTTTGAAGTATGAATCATCCAAGGGGACATGGTTGAGATCGACTGGGGTAGAATCAATAGGGTTTACCTTAGAGGTTGGTTTTCGACTTTTTCCCTTGGGGTCCATGTTTTCTACAGAGGAAAAAGAATAAGGAGTTGTTTCTGGAAATAAAACTGTAGGGCACGGTGATAGATGGCTTAACCAATGGAGTAATTATGTCTCTATAAAACCTGCAATTCAACAACAAATAGTAAATGAAACAAAGGTAGTAGAAGATAGGGTGAGGTTTTATTTATAACACTGCTTGGACTATCGTTATGGAATTATTGTTGGGAAAATGCAACCATATCGTTTTAATTTTAATGGTACAAAAGATGGCAGGCGATGAAACGGCGAAGGGAGTGGATCTAATGGGACAGGAATTATAACGGTAAAGGAGCGGTGTCTCAACAAGATGCACAAGTGTCAGCATTTTATTTTCCATCGGGAAACGGTCAGGAGGAAAATTAAAATTACTATTGGAAGGAGTGAAAATCGTCATCGGGAGGAAAGTAATTTTCAAAGGGGGTAGGCGGCGGTAAACGGTTTTGAGCACAGGGGGTGTGAAGTGTTGTGGAGGAAACATGTAGGTAAGCGCCCGCCATTGAGAAAACTACTTTCAGAACCCCCCCCCCCCCCCCATAACGAGAAATGGGAAAATGGGATGCGAAAAGGCTTCCTCGCCATTGATCTAGGTGGGGAAGAGATCTTCCATTGAAACTTGCTCAGGAGATAATCACAATGTGACAAAATCCCTTGTCATTTTGTGAACTTACGATAAAAATATGTGCTTTTATTACAATTAAATTTAATCGCTTAATGAAGCAATTAACATAACTAAACACAATTTTAACTCCGAATTTAATATTTGGTGCATTTAAACAAGTAGTCATTCTTTTCTTTAAACTAAGCAAATAATTTATTCTATTGCTTTCAAACTATGCTTAACATTTTTTCAATATTTTTCCTTCATTTTTTAGGGCAACTATTCCTATCATTTTCTTGATATGAATAATTTATTTCTCATGAGTCCTAAAATTTTTTGTTTTTTGTCTATTCATTTACAAGCTTAACATTTCAAATTTTTCATTTTTTTACTTCTAAAATACTACCTTGTCAAAATCAAATAATTTTACAACACATATCCTATCCCATCATAATAAGGTATACCACATACCTCTAAATTTATGCAGTGAAGTGATCTTGTGATTTTGGCACATCGTCTTGTGGAGATTTCATGTAACCCGTTCTTGCAATTTTCCATTTCTTCGTTAGAATATGAAGTACATGAACTATCTTGTTCCCATATTAGTTTACCTTCCACGGTGGGATTAATCCAATCTTCCTCCTTAGCCGTAATCTAATAATTTTTTTCAACATCTGTGTCGCAGTACTCATCCCAAACAGGCTTTGTATAACACACTCCTTCTGATGGCTCTAAAGGAACATTAATGACCCTCATATTACCTTTCTCAAACACCATTTGTATCTTCTTCAAATTGATTATTGCCACAGTATCGAAAGCCCAATCTAATCCAAGCAGCGCCAGATAAGGGTTGTCGTCATATAAAATTTCAATCACCTTGAAGTCTGCAACAACACACACTCCTTTAATATCTACTACAATGTGTGGTAACCTTACCATAGGGAGAATATTATGTTGGTTGGCCATCCTCAACTGGATCGGCGACCATTCCAAATTTGGTATTCCCATTATCTCCTAAGTTTTATTAGGAAAAATGTTGGCATCAGATTCTAAATCTAGGATTACCTAATCCATATCATATTATCTGACTTGTGTAGTTAGTCTCATTTCCTTCCCCGTCCTCTTCTTATGTCGATGTAAATTGTTTAATGTACGTTGATCGCTTTGTGGCACTTCTTTATGAGTGCAGTATTCTACAAACTCCTGAAGTTCTTCGAAAACCTTCTGATTCCTCAACAACTTCATACAAGTCTGTAAAAATGACCTCAAGACACTTGGATCGAATTATTTTGTCTACGTAATTACTTTAGCGATGTCCTTATTTGGTATTAACTTTGGCATCGGTTGCGCTTTAGATGTTTAAGCTCCAGGGTCCATGAAGCTTCACTTCGCTTCCATGAACATTTCTTTTTCCTGCTGAATATTGAACCCAAGGTATTTTTCTACATTCTTTCTTACCCATGTATCCTCCATTTTCTTCTTACATTATTCTTTATCATCTCTCGTCGCAACTCCACTCCTTTTTATGTTGATGTTTGGTTCATCCTCCCTTGATTCATCAGTCATCATCTACAGATTTTGTATCGGATGTGTTGGTGTCCCGTGTTTTGATAGTTTGGCAAATCAAAAGACAAGGCAACATCAGAACCAATCTTTAGAGTTACAGGATCTAGTCCTCCTGTTCTCAGAGAGGGATCTCTCAAATGTTTGTTTGCAAAGGTTTATCTTGTGTGCTTAGAGTATGGATTTTAGACTAGTTATTAAGTGCAGGTGTTTGTTTGTTTGTTCAGTTGGATTGATATAGCAGAATATGAAAGATCTAGGAAAAGTAGGTAGAAAGAGGAAGTAGTAGCTTCATTGGGAAATGGAGTCAAAAATAGGTCATGACAAACTTATCAATGGATATGCGATATCAGAGGGCAAATCTAACTTGGCCACAGGATCCTTTGGTTTTTTGAATGAGATAGACATCAATGATTTGGAAAGAGAATTTAAATTCTCAACAAAGGGAATTCGAAAACATAACTTGAACAATAAAGAGATTTTTGATAGACAGGGAAAACCATGAATTCTACAAATCACACCTTTAAGAAAATAAGGATTTCAAAACAACTTTTAAAATGAAATTTAAGATTCGGGGAACACCCTATTTCCTCAAAGATTTTATTTCAAATGATTTAGAAAACATAAAAGATTCACTGATAATTGCAGTCATAGAAGAGGGAACACCTAAATAAATCTATGATCACAATTATAATGACCTTTAAGCCAACTTTTTAAGCAAGGACAAAGGGAAAGATCAGAACAGACCTCCTTGACTCACTGTAAACAAAAAACTTCAAAGGGAGACTTCAATAATAGTTTTTAAGTGGCAGCAGACAAGCAAGGAGAACCATAAATCATGCCGAAACCAACTATTCGAACTATTAAGGAAATAAACAAGCATGAAGACTAAAGAGAGAGATTAAAGACTCTAAAATACTTCAGCAGAAGAAAACATGAAACAGTGAAGAATGAACAGGTCTAAGGTGCTTCCAGGAGTCATTTCTTAGCCTAAAAATTTCAACCTATTGTAGTAAGAAATTATGGAACAGAATGAAAACAGGAGAAAACATTAAACAGTTCAGAATACTTCGCCAATAGCCAAACTCATGGATCCAATGATAGAGCCTTCTTAGTAACAAGCATGCAAAAACAACATCAGGGCTTCGAAGACTTCAATTTCTTCTTCAACTTCAACAGACTATGTATTATTTCAGAGAGTTTCAGTATTACAACTAGTGATCAACCAACAACTTCTCATCTTCTACAGAAGTATTTATAGAAGAATGAAGAGGTGAGACCTGATAAAAGATCTTCCAGGGAAATTAATACAGGCTAAGGACTTCTCGGCCTTTGATGGGCTCAATGGAAAAGCGTACAAATATTTTCACTGTATTAATTGATTTACATTTAATATTAAGCTCGGTGGGAGATTTTTTTGACTTTAAGGCTCTGTGTCATGTGATAATAACTATGTTGATATTTTGTGCATTAAATTCCTTAGCAGAATTAAATCTTCGGCTACGTTGAGGCAAATATCTAATTTTGCTCAATAACTTCAGCCTCTGTTTCCATGCTTTGAAGTACAGGTGGCATTGTGGTAGCTAAGAGGAATAAATTTGCCTCATATGTGGCGGTGGAGACTTTTTTGTCTGATAAACACTTATGATTTTCCTTTAACTATGTTCTAATTTGGGGGATTAGGCTTTTGATAATCAATCTTAGCCGTGATCCCTGCAAATTTGTCTCCAATATTCTGTTATGTTGTGTTCTGTCTTCAACACTGATACTCTTTTAATTGTGATTTAATAACACAGTGTCTTGTTGATGTGCAGGCCGCGCAGGGCTCGTATGGCATCAATGCCTCATGAAGCATTGACGAGACGTGGCGTTTGAACCCTGTGAATGGTCTTTCCCTTTAAATAAACAAAGCTATGAGGATCGTCACCCTCGGCTTTATCTTTTCTCTTTTAAACATTTTGAAATTCATTTGAACCTGCACAATACACAAAAGGGTTAAGAAATCCTGCGTTTATTTGGTTTTACTGCTTCGGAGGGTGCAGGGAGAAGCGTGGCCATTGGATTGAAAAGATGAGTAGCTAGGATTAAATCCAAGGGTTAATGTAAATAATACAATGGCGGAGGATGGGTTAATAAGGGTCGTTGATCTGCAGAGATCAACGGTCGGGATTTGGTTTTAAAACATTAGAACGCGGGGTGCATGATTTTACCAAAGGCGTAAAATGTGATCTGGACATGTGGACGGTCCAGATGCAATCGGAGGCAAAGGCATCAGCGGGTCAAAAGACTTGGAGTGCGACAAAGCGATTGAGCGTTGGTCGTTGATCAGAGGATCAGATCAACGGTGGGGAGTGAATCGGAGGGATGGCAATCAGAGGTGGAGGAAATTAAAGGCGCAATAGAGAACGTTGATGTGATTTGCGCGATCGGAAAAGGCCGATGCGATTGCGCGATCGAGCCATCGCAATCGGAGGGGAGAAACAACATCCGCGAGATGTGCCTTTAATTATTGTCGATGCGATGATGCGCAAGCCATTTGATCGGCCTTTAGATTAACGATCAATATTGTTTCAATTTATGTACCGGTGGAAAACATTTATAATATATGAAAACCCGAAACTTTTTTTAAAAAACAAAGGTTATATGGTGTGGGGGGTTATATAAAAAATGGATAGGCGCCCGACTGCGGGGCCTTGGTCTATATGGGATGATAATAGGCCCGGGGCGTATACAATAAGGGGCCAATTGCAATCGGAGCTTCAGGCTTGGGCTTTTCAATCTAACCATTTGTGAATTTCTCCGATGCGATTGTGCTTCGAGATTTTTCCATTTACCCTTTTTGATTATAACACATGGCTCTGGCGGGTTAGACCAAAAACTTAGGTAAGTGGGTTTTTTGATTTTGCAAAGGGAAAAACACATCGGAGATGGATTATTTCAAATTTTTAAGTGCTGGGTGTGGGAAAAAATGGTTTATGAGATAATAATGTGATCGAAGGGTATAAGCGTAGGGCTTAATCACATCAGAACCATTCGGCATGGCACAAAGACTTGTGCGCTTGGATTTGTGTGATGCGATAAGCGCTGAAAAGGACTTGGCGCTTGGTCTTAGCACCATGGGCATACGGTGGGGAAGTGGTTAGGACTTAGCCCAAGGGGGCTTAAGTCTGTAATACAAAAAGGTGTATTTTTATGATTTTTTCATAGTTTTTGATGTATTTGGGGGTTTCGGTATAGTTTAAAAATGAGTTTTAAACTATGTAAAAATGATTTTCATGAATGGAAGAAGGGGAATCATGAAAATAGAAGGATTTTATGAGAAGGAAAGGGGTAAAAAATGAGGTTAGTCTTGTGGTGGAGGGAAAGGAAATATGGCCTTTGCAGCAGTATTTTCTCTTGGGAAACAACAGGATTTCAGAGTATGAAATGGAAACAGCAGTGAAGATTTGGACAGAGGAGATGATGTCTTCAAAAGTCTTCAAGAGATAACACTTTTTAGCAATAAAATTTTGTTCCTTGAAGGCTCCGAAAGGGTTTTAGCCACCATTTGATATGACAAATTTTATAGGTGGCTAACAGGATGCTGGTTCCTTTTATCCTGCATCTTTTCCATAAGGACCATACATTATTCTATCACATGATCAAAATATTTCTAGTACTTACAGATTGAATTAGGGTTCTAGCACTCTCTTGTATAGTGTCTTGTCTATCCAGAGTTGTAACATATTGCCTGGGCGCATCCTTGACAAACTCCTCCTCCTCCTCCTCCTTCTCGTCCTTGGAAACCTCCTCGACTTGGATTGTGTCCCCGATTCTTGTGTCCATATCCTTCAGCTTGTGTTCTATAAGCATGAGCAGTGTGTTCCATCATCAAATCATAACTTCAACAATTTTTCTCATCATACCCTACTAATTTACAAAAGCTGCAAAAGAGCTTCCTTGGGTCTTCACATACTTCTATAATAAATAACACTATTCTAGATGATGTTATCCTACATTTCTGCATATCTCACACCATAGGTTTGATCTTGGATTTAATGGATTAGGTGCTCCAATATCCAATTAATATTTGAACACATAGTATTCAATCCTTAGAATGGCCCTCTACTTTTCACTTTATACACCAAACTTCATGTCTAACTTCCTTGCCCTTCTTCAAATCTTGCAGTTCCAAGGTCAAGCTTTCTAGCTAGCTCTGAATCTATTGTACTCTTGCATGAGTATCTCCCACCGAAGCAGCTTCAAAATTCATCACAATTTCCAGAGCTTCACTTTGAGTTCTATTTTATGTTGTGTCAAGGACAACCTGATATGTGGCAGCAACACTGCTATAAACCATCATTTATGCTGCTCTGTGGGTATGTTAAAGCTCACTTGTCCCATTAACACCTTTAATATTTGATCCAAATCCCATACAAATTCATTAGTCATATGTTTTATCTCCTTCAACTCTGTAATGCACCGCAATTCAGACTTCGGCTTCTTGAATTCTGATACCAATGATTTCTTAACATCGTCCAATGAAGCAGCTTGATTAGTCATAGAATATTTCATATACTAGGTCAGCACTCTTTCTCACAGTGACATGATGAGTTGTGCTTTCTTTACATCCTCATTAGTAACATGTCTTTATTTCCATACTGCATCAGCTACAAACCAAAATTTCCTGGGATCCTCTTATCCAAGTCCTCTAAAAATAGGTAACTTAATCTCATCGACCATGATTCTTTGCGGGGGGTTAGGGGGAGGGGTAGGGGAATTAGGGGGAGGGGGATGGGGTTTAATGGAATTAGGGGGAGGGGGATCAAGGGTAAGGGGAATAGAAGGATGGGGAATCCCAAAGATTCCCTTATTATTCTCACCTTCTAACTTCGACACACCTAAAGGTTGGGGTTGGGAATGTCACAGGGTTGTAGGGTTACTTCTTTCTTCTTCACTCCAAGATTCACCTAACAAGGGACTATAGACAGTCTCAATTAAGTTCTCAGGATCTAATCTATATCTCTTTCCACTTTGCATAGACACAATTCATGGTTCAGGCTTATTCCCTCTTCATCCAAACATTAATATTACTGCATTCATAGCATGCCCTTTTCAAATAAAAGAATTTTAATCCACAGCTTCAAAGAATTTAGATGCTTACCTCACGGTCCCTTGAAGAATCTTCGCTCAGATTCACTGTAAGATACATACATTTCTATGGAGAACTCAGTGATAAATCCTCCCAAAATACTATCAATCCAAAAATCAACAGCTCTTGAGATGTTGTTGCTAGTATCCTTGAGTCGTTGTATCAATTGAGGGATCCACAAAATAGGCTCATCGTTTTTAAATTAAGTCTTGTTCTCACTCAACCTCGACAACCATTCATATAGTTCATTATCAAACGATGCAAAGAAAATCTCATGTTGTTCTATGAAAATATACCTCTGCAACTAGGCCTAAGTCATCAATCGTGGATTTTTGTTTTCCTGAGCTGCGAACGGTCATTCATTCTGATCTACTCAATATTGTATTTCCTTCTTTGATGGATGCCACATCCACATTTCCTTCAAACATAGCCCAGTCCTGGCAATGGAACCATTTGTTGGATTGTTTGATATTGACTCGGCTTCGCCTCGTACTTCACACCAACAAAACCCTTAGACACTGGACCTTTCGGCAATGACCTGCAATCATATCGCAGTCTCACCCGAGGTGGCTATGGGTGGTTGCAGAACTAGGTTTATACAGCCTTGAGGGACTGCGTGAGGTGGCTTTTACTTCACTTTTCTATATTTTCTTAATATTATAACATACATATGACTAATGCGTTGTATAACTTAACCATTTACTTTGTCACATCAGTTTAACATAAACATATCACAGAACAATGTAAACTGCATTATCACAACATTTACTTGTAATCATTACTTCACATAAATAGATAAACAACAACACAACACATATAAACACAGAATATGCCCAAAACTTCTTCTTCTTTATTAAGATGGATCTTTTCAGTACATTCAGCTTCTCAATCTCACACAACTACAAGTGGTTTGCGCACTAAGATGCAGACTCTTCCAAGGTATCTACGCACTCATCTATGGAGCCTTCCCTTAAGGGCCAAAACAAACTAAAGACAAAAAATACAATCACTTGCACTCATCAACTACGCATCTTCTATGACTTCAACACAACATTACATCACTTCATATATCTTTACATCATTACAAAATCATGGTCCATATACCATGGGCTGAATAAAACAATTAGCTAAAATTCTGAAACCCGTTAGAAAATGAGGGGCTTCAACCCACCCCGAAGCCCCCAGACTCCACGCGGTAGATACAACTTTGTTGTACCATGCACTCTGCTCCTCAAAATGCGGAGTCTTTGACCAAAATTGGACCAATATAGGTTGTTCCCAACAACCACGGGTATGAGAAACACATATGAGACCAATATAAATGCATGACCAACACACCACCCATCCAATCCAAGGGGTGAAACATGCTCTGATACCACTCTGTAACACCCTCCTCCCATATCTACCTAAGTACCGAGACATTCGGGGTAAACATGTGACGAGAGGCTACTATGATCAAACTCAACCACCTAGGTCACCTTAAGGAAGTGGAATCGACATAAACACATCATACAAACCTTCCACATCAACAAAAAGACTCCCAGGAACCATCCCAACCAATCAAGTAACTAGCCCCGGGGTCCCACTGAGTTTTTAACCCACTTAATCCCCATACGGTCCCACAATATGGGCATGGGTGTGTCTCGGAGGCTCTGGACGCTCCCATGACATAGGCATGCATGCGTCCAGGGACAAAATTGGCCATAATTATGCCTCCATATGCAATATTTAAAGCACTTTTTTCAAGCCCAGAGTCCAGGCCACTTCCCAGAACTCAATGCGAAGCTCAGACATGAAATATAACAACGAAACATTGATGTATTTGTAAAAACCATGACAAGGCCTTGATATGAATTTCGTCAAACATATCACAAACATGTAATCTACAGTTGTAAACAACATATTTGAGCATAGGGGTCTCATACTTATCTGAGAATCGCTAAGAAGAATTATTGCTACACCACATTAACTGCATTATTGCCTATTTAGGCATAGATACATAGTTAATTCAATTACGAATCAAAACATGATGAGAGCCATACTTCATCACCATCATAAAACTAATTAATAACCAAAATATAAGAAACATAAATGAAAATCACATAACAACCATATAAACCATAGAATAACAATCATATTTACCCATCAATACAGGGGAGAAATATCTCTTATTTCCATAAGCAAAATGAAACCAGGTCTGGGACTTCTATGCTCCACTAGAATATAGACATGGTTGAGCTAGATCTCTCTTAAACCAGTCAACCCCATGCCATATTCCAAGCATTAATGTGGGATATCATCAACCAAATCCATTAAACCGAAATAAGGCTTCCAGAGTCCAAACCACCTCAACCCTAAACCAGTGATTCCACCTTACAGTCAGACATCACAACCATCATCGGATTGGTCTCTACCCAAGTTTTCCAAGGATCCAAAGTGTTTCTGCCAACCAAGGCTCCAGTACTAGTAACTCAACCCCAATTTTTTCTGGGCTCCACAACATTTTTCCAACTAAGGCTCCAGGATTAGTAACTTAACCCAACTAGGGCTCTAGAGCATTTGTCCAATGAAGGCTCTAGGACTAGTAACTCAACCCAAAAAATGTTCATCGGGCTCCAAAGCATTTTTCCAACCAAGGTTCTAGGAAATAATAACTCAACCCATAGCTAAAGGAATCATGAGAACCAACCAGAAATCAAGCAATGGAACTGAACCCACAACACCATTATATCTAGGAAATGTCAAGGCTAGGCAAATCCACTGTCAATCCAGGAAATCCTCCATGCCAATGAAAAATCATGACCAAGAAACCACATTCATACACCATGCATGCCAATAATAATGAGGAAAACATACATGCAACTAGGTACCTGCAATCAAAACCCATTGTAGTTGTTGATCCCAATGTCATCTTGCGCTTTCATGCTCTTTATTTTCCTTATTGCTCAAAATATCTAAGTATGCCACACCGTCCAAGAGTGCTCCAAGAAAACTATAAGTATCGAAGAGTATGAGAGAGAGAGAATAATGAAAGCTCCAAAACTGCATTGAACAAAAGCCATGAACCGATCCTCATAAGCCTTTTTATTAATGAGGCCTCTATTTTCTTCATTTTCCTCCTCACATGCAACATGTGACCTTTCACCTCCATTTTCTCCTATTTTCCATTATTTTCATAAATAAATTCCAATAAATGTCACTTTTCATTTCCAAATCCTTATCCATTTCCTTTGCCAATTTCCATAGCCATAATAAACCATATGAACACACACACTAGGATTTTCTGCCCAACATTCAACTTGGAATATGTGTCCCATAACCTTGGTATTATATTTTTTTCTATCTGGATTTTTAACCAAGGTTGTTACAAAAAGGAAGGTGAAAGGTCACAGGTTGCATGTGAGGAGGAAAATGAAGGAAAATAATGGAAAATGAAGAAATAGAGGCCTCAATAATGAAAATGTTTCTAAGGATTAGTTGGGAATATTTTGCTCAAACCTTTAGTCAATTCAGTTTTGGAGCTCTCTCATTATTCTCTCTCTCTCACTCTTGGACACTTAGAGTTTTCTTGGAGCACTTTGGAATTGGATCAAGAAAGGAAAAGAAGGCAATAGGAAGGAAGGAGAAAGAATGTAAGAGAAGGATCAAGCATCTACAACAGGATTCTTTGCAAGTATCGATTTGCACGCGTGATTTCCTTGCTAGATTTGGAATGCAGGTATTGCATCTGGTTCTTTGTTTTCATGGCATGGTTTTTTCCAGGTGTGACAATGTTTTCATCCTAGCCTTGCCATTTTTTAATAGCCATGGTGTGATGGGGTTCCCATGTTATGGTTGAACTGGATTTCCATATGAATTCGAATTTGAGTGAGGTGGACCTCTGAAAGGAAGAACACATGGCGTAGTGATCTTTGAACTAGATTATATATTGTGGTAAATCCATTGTCCTAGTGACTCCTAAAATGGATTGTGGGTTGCGGTAAATCCAGGTATTGTGTGCCTCGGTGGGCATAGGAATACTCGACCGGTTAATGGTAGGATATACGGTAAATCCAAGAGGCGATTTCCCTTGATTAGGCCTAGGAATCCTCGCTGGTGAATGGAGAGATGTAGGGTAAAGCCTAGAGGGTGGAGTCTCAGTTTAGGGCCTAGAGATCCGGTGTGGATTTCGGTAAATCCTGAGAGACTAGAAGAGAGGAAAATTCCTCACGGTCTAGGTGGAGAAATCTGGTGGCATTAATGCTTTTTTTTTATGTCTTAGTGATTCGAGATGGATTGTAGTAAAGCATGGTTTCTATTGATGAGGGTGCGATAGTTTAGCCTCGGGATGCCCTGGTTGGTTCTTTTGGTTTGAGTCCCACATTCATGCTTGGAATGTGGCACAAGGGTGATTGGTTGAATAGTCATTTGGCTCAGCCAATCTATTGTCGGATGGAACGTGGTAGTCCCATCTCGGGTTGGCTTTTGCATTCATAATAAGAGGTTATTTCTTTGAAATATTATGTGTAAATTTATTGGTTTATATGTAGGTTATATGAATGATGTATACTTGATATTTTTGCTGTTATTATGATAGTTACAAGCATGTAATATGACAGTGATGATGTATGTCTCTCCTCATGTTTTTATTTTTAAATGAATGAAAAATGCATCAATGACCTAATAAATGATAATGCAGCTAATGATATAAGGGAACCATGCTTCTTAGAGATTCTCAGATAAGTATGAGACCCATATGCTTAGATATGTTGTTTAAACCTGTAGATTAGATATTTATGACATGTTTGATAAATTTCCTGACATGGCTAGTAGTGGTCTAGTCTAGACCTTGTCAATTTTTTTGTAAGCATATCATTGTTCCACTGTTATAATTCATTTTCTAACATTTCATTGAATTCTAGGTAGTGGCCTGGGATCTGGGCCTAAAAAAGTGTCTCAAAACCCAAGGATGTTGGCACAGGTCTGAGGAAAAAATTCCCTAGACACATGCATGCCCATGTTGTGGGAGCGTCCAGATCCTTCTAGACGCATCCTAGTCCATATCAAGGGAGTGTCCAGGGGATTGATGGTATAAAAACTCAATGGGACCTAGGGTATGGTTACCTGAGTGGTTTGGATGGCTCCTAGGAGTTTTGTTTTTTATGTGGAAGCTTTGTTTGATGTGTTTCCGTCGATTCCACTTCCTTAAGGTAACTTAGGAGGTTGAATCCCATTGCAGTGGCCTCTCGTCGCATATTTACCACGGTTTTTCATTGATGACTTGATACATTGAAAGAAATATAAAGAATTAGAATTCTTAAATGGTTATTTATGCACTCCTTTTACTTTATGAATTCCCTTACCTCTTGGAATGTAGAAGGGATCCCACTTGTATAAATGGGTGTTGAACATACATTTATACTAAGCAAGTTCAGGGGCTGAATCAGAATAATACAATATTTTACTTATATAAACATTCATAAACCGTAATAAATCAATCACACATAATATCTATCTACTACAAAACACACAACACGAGATTTTGGGGAAACCCTTCCACGAGAAAAACCACAAAAATAAACTTATCTTTATAACTCTTTGTAGGAAAAAATATACTACTAAAATTACTTCTAGAAATTAGCCTACTGTTACAAATAATTGTAGGTGTAATAGCCTTTTTTTATACACCCCCTAATTGTAAATATGCCAAAGTGAATTTTTGGGACATTTGTAAATTTATGTGAAAACGAATTGATGGTTAGTTGAAGGGAGGGACACAAAACCAGTGCTATGAGGGGTTTTCTTGTGTTTTTTAGATTACTTATTGTATGCCATGAGTGGGACATACCAACCTAATTTATTTCCATTAACTATCACCCTGACCAAGGTGTTGTCTATGTCGATAGGCATTGAAGTTTTGGAGCAGGAAGTAATAATAGAGGACAATGCCCATCCATGCTCCCTCCTCATGGATCGAAACAAGGAGTAGTTATAAAAGGAGAGAGGTCAACGAATGATAATGGGGATTACAAAAGAGAATAATATGGCATATAGAGAAGGAGAAGCGAGCATCTATATGTAAACAAAAGACACAAATGAGTGCACACACTAGAAAACAGATAGAGGTAAACACCTTGTAGAGAAGAAAGAACTAGGAGAAGTTAGAAAGACTGAATTGGACAGAAATATCCTTGAGCTTTTTCCCATATATTTGGGATTTTATTCCCTCTATGGATTTTTGGAGGCCACTATACTATGATTTTAAGCCTGAATGACCTATGGGAGGCGGAGTGGATGATTGAACCATTTAGTGTTTTTTGAATAGATGTTAAAACACCTGGTGCTTTTTGTTTAGTTGATGAACCACTTGACAGTGTAATATAAACTACAATGGTGTTTCTTGTAGAGTTATTGAACAACCTATACAAAGGATTGCAAGCCCTTGTGGTGCTTTCCATGAAACAAAAGTTGTTAAACCACCTACAAAGTGGATTCAATCTCTTATAACTGAGAAATACTCCATTTGGGCCTTAGGTGAAGCCCTGTGATTGATTTCAGAGTGTAAGTGGGACATTGTTGTTCTTGTTGTGTATATGTTAAACCACTTTGACAATGGAATTCATCTCTTGAGTGTTTGGCTAAGCCTTGGTGTGAAATTCCCCTATGTAAGAATCCCCTCAAACTTTGGATCTGGCTTGGGGGTGGTCAATTGCAAGAGAGATTGTAGTGTAGCTGGCCTATGGTTGCGTGGAGATTTGAAGTCCATCCTTCAGTTGCCATCCATTTCAATTTATTTAGATACGTATAATGGTTTATGCATATTTAGATTCTGAATTATAATATAATTTGATATGTTAATGACTAATATATGGTTTTGCATATACTCATGAAATTATAATGCATGAAATCATTGTCATATTCATAGTTGAAAAGTTATCTTATGTATCTATGGTGCTAAGGAATGCTTGAATTGTGTTGTTACTTCCATCTTCATGAATTTCATGATATCATATATGTTGATGACTGATTCTCTAAAGTTTACTCTGGAATGACCAGCTATCTTATAAGTTTACAATTATATTAAATTTTGGAATTGGGTACATCATTTCCTTACTCACGACTATGTCGGAAGGCTCTTCTCCTGTGAAATTAATTGTAAAATGTGAATATATGCAAGTTTATTTATTTTTGATGTTGAATCGTAACTTCATTTATTTACCTAGAAATAATTACACTAATAAACACATGTTAATATTCTTTAGAGTGAGTTGTAGACCTGTGTCAGTGGTTGTTGACTCATGTTATCTACTGAAGGCCAAGGGTTAGCCTCATATTTCACTTCTCAAAAAATTGGTGTTATGGAAGATTCTCCTCGTCCTAAGAAATCTCAGTTATTTTCCCTTGTTTCACTTCCCTTCTAGCACATCTGCAAAAATCTGTTGATCCAGGCATCTAGTGGTAGTGAGGGCCAACACCATGGGAACAAGTCAAAATGAGCACTAGGCCATATCTCCCTTTTTATAATGGAATGGATCCATGCATCTAAGATCTAGGAGCAGTGAAGGCCACTCACATAGGTGAAAGTGTGAATAGGTCCAAGATCAAATCTTTTGTTGCACAAGACTTGGATCCATAGATCTGGGGTTCTAGGGGTGGTAAGTGTACACAATGAAATGGGATAGATAATTTGTGGGCTGGATATAATGGTAAACAATGAAAAAAAAAGGCATGGGAATCGATGGACCATGCTTTAAGTTGACATGGAAGTGCCACGAGGGCCACCATGTGGATGCCACATGGTACATAGTGGTCCCTACACCAGAATAACCTCATAGTCTACTTGGATCTGGTGATCTATCCATCCAAAAGTTTCAAGTGGAAACATAAGGGCGAGGGGTAGAATGAGTGCTAGCCAAATGTAACGGTGGGCTAATGAATTCCTCCATGGAAAAGTTCCAATGGGAACGGCACTAAGATGAAGTGGTATTTCGAAGAGGGCTTGAAAAGGACCACGTGGATTCCATGTGGAAATCCATTAAAGATGTGACTTGACATAATTGACCAGTCTTATAATGGGCATAACTTTAAATCTGGGAATCATATTGTCAGAAATATCTCGATGACATGGTTTTTAGATTTGAATACTTTAGGAAAAGAGGTTTTTACAACCCCATATCCATAAAAGACCTAGAGGTTTGGTTAAAGAAAAAAGGTAACACCTCCCACAACCCAAGATGAGACAAGAGGGTGGGAAGGAATGTTACAGATTGGTATCAAATAAAAGGTTCAACACTAGACCTTTGCAAATAAAGTTAGAGGCTCTGTGTTAGGTCCCTATAATACTAGTGTATCCCCTTATTGTTATTATTAGTATAGCCCCATTATTGTTATTTTTTTTCCCATCTAGTCACCATATTTTAAATATTGTGCCCCATAGAAGCCCATTATTTTTATTTTTGTGCCCTTACATTTTTATTGTTATGTCGGCTAGGATTATATTGTGACCCATTGGATTGCTATATATAGAAAGGAGGTTTTTTCATTTAGATCATCCAATAATTTTTCATTTATGTAATGTAAAGGAGGTTTCCCCCTCGAAGTGGCTTATTTATAAGGTGTTGATCTCTATTTTCTTCTATTTTTGGAGATGGTTTCGTAACATTTGGTATCAAAGCTTTAGATTCTAGGATTTCATTGCTTCAAACAGGTCATCGTGGCATTGTCGCTATAAAAAATTTTCTACGAAGGTTCAAAAACTGGAAAAAAAACCCATTTGTGAAGAAATCTTGAGAAACTTCGTGTAAAAATTTCAGATCTTGGTTCGGAATATTTTCGGAGATTTGATCTGTGGAAGTTAGGGTTTTTTCAGGCTCCCGAATTTCATCTCAAAGAGGCGACCTTCGGAAAATCGTCATAACTCTCTCTCTAAGCATCAGAATGGAATTATGTAAAAAGTGGAAAAAATAAAATGGACTGTAGCTACCTATGTATCAACTTCAAAGTTGAAAGAGGAAACAGTGACACGTGGCACGTCGTACAAGTTCACTCTACTGAACTAGTCCATAATTAGGCCATTGTGGGAGATTAGGCATAAATTTTCCTTGAAAAATCCAAATCAGGTTTGACCTATGGCATTGGAAAGAGAACTCATAGGGATAATACGAGATAGAAATTCAGATCTTGAAGATCCAAAATAACAGAGATAAATCATGTTCAATATATAAGTCCTAAAAAGCAAGAAAAAGTTGTGTATTTTTTAAACAAGTTTGCATAAATTTTGTTTGAAAAACAGTTTGAAGTGATTCCAAGGGCATATTGAAGCATAAATATCAGTATTGAGTTAGATAATTCCTCCCAAAAATAATTCCACACCCATTAAGCCCTCAGAAAGCTTTACTATGACGCATAAAGAGGAAGAATTTCAGTATGATATATCAAAATTATGGTACCAAAAGCAACAAATTTCGACCTTACAAAGAGAAACAAAATATGACATAGATGGTTTAAAATTAGACATGGAGGATAAGTAGAATGGTTTGAAGGATCAAATGAAAGCTAATATGGATGATAAATCAGTGGAATATCACATCAAGCATCAACAACAAGTTCTTCAACTCTCAAAGGATAACCTAACCTTGGTGCAGAATCGATTGAAACAACCAAAAGATCAACATCACAACGAAAGAAGTTTTGAAGTAGTCACGGAAATAAGAACTAGACAACTACAAAATAGATCAATTTCAAAGTATCTCAACAAGTGGAAGAACTTACCCATTGAATATTCCACATGGAAGGATGAGAATTTTGTATAGAAGCATCGTGAAATAATCAAGCGTTGAGGACAACACTTGTTTGAAGGAGAGGGGCATCTTAGGTCCCTATAATACTAGTGTATCCCCTTATTGCTATTGTTAGTATAGCCCCCATATTGGTATTTTTTTTCCCATGTAGTCCCCATATTGTTATTATTGTGCCCCATAGAAGCCCACTATTGTTATTGTTGTGCCCTTACAGTGTGACCCATTGGACTCCTACATATAGGAAGGAGGTTTTTTCATTTATATCATCCAAGAATTGTTCATTTATGTAATGTAAATGAGGTTTCCCCCTCGAAGCGTCTTATTTATAAGGTGTTGATCTCTCTTTTCTTCAATTTTTGGAGCTAGTTTCATAACACTTTGATACAAAATGGCATCAGAGTCTAGGTTTAGCACTCAGACTGAATGGGCCTTAAAAAAGAAAATTTAGAGCTCTATTATAGGGATATGGATAAAATTTAAATTGTTGTTTTAATTGTTAAATATGTGTTGAATATTAAACTGTCAATTGATGTGGATACTAACATTGATGAAATGTTGATGTGATATTTTTTTTTCTAACCTACATACTGACATGGGATTTGATTTTTTATCTAGATTTAGAGTTGTATGATTAAGTGTAGATAATCCAAGGTGATGAGTGATTATGTTTATTTATTGATGCTTGATTTAAATAAAAATTGTGTGTGTGTAACAACACATAAGAAGACACAAATTTACAACAAATGAATAAAGGAATGAGCATCATAATGGCATATTAAAACATGAGTAGATCCCAACATAATTAGGAAGAGGACACAATTGGGGAGAGGAAAGAGGAAAATTCCCCTTACTGGATGAAAACCTTAGAGAGCTTAAGGGTTGATTTTAGAAGTTGTAAGGGAGACAATGAAAGTATTTTCAAAGCTGAAGAGAAGCAAGAAGAAGTAAACACAATGATTTTCCAAAGTTTATCAGATCTGCAAAGGTAAAATCAACATGATATTGGTGCTAGTTATTTAGGCATGCATGAATCCAAGAAAATTCCATCAAAAATATGGAATCATGGATTGGATACTAATAGGGAAGAAGGAATTAAGTCAAATAAAATGCATAGGAAAACAAGTGAAAACACATTGAGAGGAGGAACTCCACTCAACGCTCCAAAAATAAAGGTAGAACCATGAGCAATTGTCTAGTGGTACAACTAGAAGACACCACCACTAAAGGAGGAGTGAGAAGAAATTAATCTAGAGGAGTTCAATGAGGAAAAACCCCATACCTTCAATGGAGAAATAAAAAATGTTGAAGAGGAAAAAGCTTGGTTGTTGGGAATGAGGAAACACTTCAAGGTACATTACTACTCTAAAATCATGAAGGCCGGAGTAGCCATTTTCAACTTTAAGGGAAAATCTAATATTTTATGGGAATATTTTAGAAATGTAAAGGGAATTAGAGAGAAAGAGTTGTCGTGGGGGGGATTTGAGAAATATTTTTGTTATAAATACCTGTCTGAGAGCTACTATCACAACATAGTTAAAGAGTTCCATGAGCATAATCTAGGGCATCTTACTATGAACGATTACACAAACAAATTATTATAACTATTGAGGCATGTTCCATACATCATATATGAGAACTATTGAGGCATGTGCCATACATTAGAGATGAGAAGGTGAATTTTGAAAGATACCTCAGTGGGTTACTAGAATCTTACCAAGATAGAATTGAGTTTGATGAGCCAAGAACCTTGGAGGACATTATCCGAAAAGCCAAGTATTGTTATGAGAATTCCAAGCATAGGGTAAAGTTCTGAATAGATTGGAAAAAGAGAGATAAGACCAACTGCAAGGGAAAAGGACCAAAATACTTAGGATATAAGCAAGAAGGGAGAAATGTGAAGTTCACCACTCATACCAAGGATGATTTTCAGTAAAAATTCACTACTTCCAATAGTGGTCATCCCATTAAACCCATGAGAGAAGAGGTTGAGGGGTTCAAGAGAGGAAAATTCTAGTGGTGGACATGTGGAGATAACCACCTATGGAAGGATTTTTTGCACCAATAGTATAATATTAAAGTTTGTACAATGTGTAAGGGGTAGCAACAGTGAATGATGTGTGATTAGGTGGTCATGTATAAAGTTAAAAAAAATGCTCAAAAATGGAACTGCTCAGAATTGGTTGCAACCTGAACGACTGGAAAGGCCTCGTCACTACGATTCTGGTGTCATGAACGGGACTCAAATTCGACGTCGTATGTGAAAGTTATGCAGGTTTGAAGTTTTCAGTATCCTTCAAAAAATCAGTTGACCAAAGTTGACTTTTCAATTTTGGAAAAATTAAAAAGAGAATATTCTTTGGAATATTCCAAAGAATATTCCTCGAGAATATTCCCTAGGGCGAATCAGAAGTGGACAAGTGGCATATGCACATTGGATAATAGATTGAATTTGAAATTTTTGGGCCAATCCGAGGGTGCCACGTGGAAAGCCCGGAGGCTGCCACGTGGCCCCAGGCCGAATGAGATTTAGGTTGATCCAAAATGTTGGGACTTCACTGGATTCAAACCGTAGTCGACGGTTTAACAATAGACATGCCCGATCGTTCGGGCACGAGGTGTTACTTAACATCTATAGAACGCAAAGCATATTTGAAGTTTGCATTAGTTTTTGTTGGGCGACAAAGAGGGCCAGCCTCCATACACCATAGAACCAGGCACTATAACCGTGGCGTAAAGGCCTTAACATTGCAGCTCAAATGGTTAAACGGTTAACCAAACATTTAAATGTGACCACGACGGAAAATAAATGTCGTGGTTTGGGAAATGCGGTTTAAACGGTGGTTAGTGCAGGGGTGGTCACATGCCACCCCACCTAACATTTAATTTAACACTAACCGCCTGCCCAATTTAGTGCCAATCCTCCTTTTCTGGGGTTATTCCATATTTGGCGCCCCTAACTGTAGTTAGCCCACATTTAGTGGGGTTTTCAAGTGACATTAGGCAGTTTTCTATGGGAGGCCATAACTTCCTAAATATTGAACCAATCTGGATGAAATAACTATTCTAAGAATTATAGAGAGTTTGGGACAAATTGTAGAGCGAATAGAGGTGTTATACAGCCTTTTTTTCTCAGGGAAGCTTGGAGAGCCACTAGGGCCATCAGTGAAATGGAGCTGTATTGGGCTATACTTCACTGTTTAAGGTGAAACAAAAGCCATTTTTAGCTTATTTCTGTCTTTTGAATTCAATTTCACAGTTGGTTCTGCCTGTTTAGGCATATTTCTCACTTTATAATCAATTTGAGCAACTTAATAGAGCAAGGACATGCCCATTGGGAGCCTTCGACCCGGCAGATGTAGCCCAGGAGGGGTGAATTGCCTCATCATGTTGTGGTGTTATGTTATGGTGAAGTTTATCTGCTGTGTATTTCTGATTTAATATGTTAAACAATAAATTTAATTAACTTTCCCTCACACATAAGACTCAGAAACCTTATCAAAAACACTTTGTTTAAATTGCAAGAAATGGAGAATATATTGCACACTTAATTAAATGGAAATGGATACTTGGCATAGCATTACAAATAGTTCCATTTTCAGATCAATGTGGCTCAAAGTGTGCCTTGAATTTATGTTGCATTGGACAACATGCATGTATACCACCAAGCTTTAGTATTCAAAATGGAAGGTATGATCAATGTTTGCAGATTTCTGTGGGGTGGATTCTTAGATTGAGTGGTCAGAAATTGCTCCAAAGTAGACATGTTTGGATGTCGACATTTCGAATCTATAACAATACCCATCGTCAAGACAAAGGTCGAGGAAGAGAAACAGAGAAGGAGAGCTATAAATATGAATGAAGGGACAAGGGAAGAAAGAAATGGCCGACACACAAGAATGCATCAAGAAATAATTAAATAAATAACTAATTAATTAATTATTTTTATTTTATTATTATCTAAAATACCTTGATTTTAATGTAAATATGTTTTATTTTTAGATGAAGTGAATATTTATTGAATTGTAATTTTAATTTTATTAAATTGTAATTTTTAATTTCATTTATGAATATAGGGATATATTGAATCTAATTTAAATATATTAAAATTTCTGAAATAATTGTAAAACCCCATATTATAGTATTAGAAGGGAGATAGAAAGGTTTATGAATAATTAATATTAGATATTAATTCTGATTTAATTTAATTTACATTTAATTCAAATACTTAATTTAATTTTTATTTTTTATTTAATTTTCATATATTAATAAATAAATTAAATTTATATTTGTATTTCAAATTTTAATTGATTCTCCTTGGTTATTATAATTAATTTTATTAAGGGAGATGTTGTAAGGGAGGAAAGAGAGGGGGGGTGTATTCAAAGGTTGCAATTTTGCGAAAGAAGCGTTACCCAACTCCTGTTAACCTCTATCCCACCATCTATTTTGAGATTTTTGGGATGTTTTATGATCTCCAGGGCCTCCCTCATCTTCCTTTTGTAGTAATGGTTCTATGTAACCAATTCAATGTCCTCAATGCATATATGATGATTTGAATTTGAAGTCTGTTCTGCAAGAGCTGAGGACTTACTTCTTCCATTTCTTATGTCAGTGATGTTCTATTTGAGTCTAGTTTTGAAGGCTCGCCCATTTTCCCCAATGTCACCCTTACCACAAGAGAAATTGATTTTGTACACCCCTTTATGCTGCAGGTGATAAAGTTCGTCTTTTACTGATCTCAGCATATACTTGATGGTATTCAAGGGCTTGAAACAAGTTGAAATGTCTTTCTTTTTTAGGATTCTGGACATTTTTTCAGTGACACCGTTTATGTATGGAAGATAAAAAATAAAAATTCCCTTCATGTTAATAAATATTCACTTCATCTTAAAATAAAACATATTTACATGAAAATCAAGGTATTCTAGATAAAAATAATAATAATTTATTAGTTAATTATTTAATTATTTCCTGGTGCTTTCTTATTTGTCAGTCATTTCTTTCTTTCCTTCTCACTTCATTCATATTTACTACTCTCCTTCTTTTTTTCTCTTCCTTGACCTTTGTCCTGACAATGGGTCTTGTCGTAGACTCGAAACGTCGACATCCAAACATGTCTAATGTGGAGCAATTTTCGACCCTCAATTTAAGGTATGATCATTAACCAACATATTTAATTTCTAATTGAGCCAAGTTGTAATTTCATCTATAGCTGAAAGAAATGTGAGAATAGGGGTGCATTAGACCTAGTGTGTTTCCCTAGGGAGCCCTAGTTTTGTTTGTAAAGAATAAGGATGAAACATTGCCTTTTTGCATCAATTTTCGATAACTGAATAAAGCTAGAGTGAAGAAAAAGTACTCATTTCCCGTAATTAATGACTTGTTTTATCAGTTGAGAGGGGTTTTGGTGTTCTCAAAAATAGATTTGAGATATGGATTAAGGACAAAGACATCCATAAGACAACCTTCAGGACAAGATATGGACACTGTGAGCTTTTGGTGGTGTCATTTGGGCTCATAAACATCCCTGCCACATTTATGTGTTTGATGAACTATGTCCTCAACCCATATTTGGATAAGTTTGTGTTGGTTTTCATGGATGACATCTTGGTCTACTCGAAAATCAAAGAAGAGCATGAAAGGAATTTGGAAGTGGTATTGCAATTGCTGAGAGAGCACAAGCTCTATGTCGAACTCAACAAGTGTGAATTTTTTAAGTCAAAAGCTTGGTATTTTGGGCATTTCATTCAAAGGAGGAAGTGGGGGTTTGTGGACTTTGAGAATATTAAGATAATCATGGAGTGGCCCACTACTCGCAATGTCATAGAAGTTAGATATTTCATGAGATTGTCTAGATATTACCAGTTGTTCATTCGAGAATTCTCAATGAGTGGGTATCCAATAATAGTTTTTAAAAATAAAGGGATGCAATTCCAATGGACATAAAAGTGTTCAGTTATCTTTGAGCAACTCAAGCATTTACTCACACATGCACCTATCTTGAGAATAGTTTATCTAGAGAATAGTTTCTTAGTTTGCATAGATGCCTAGAAATAAGGACTAGGTAGGGTCCTAATGCAAGTGAGACATGTAATATGTTATGAATCAAGTATAACAAATGGAAATGAGAAGAAATATATCACTTATGAGTTGGAGCTTGCAGCGATAGTGCATGCATTAAAAACTTGGAGGAATTACTTATTTGGGAGGAATTTCGTGTTGATTTCAGGACCTGGAGAGTTGAGATACTTGTTTTTTTTGTTTAACAAGAACAGTTAATTTTTTATTTATGGAGGTAGGTTGGGTCGGAGCCTAAACAACCCTTGGATACAAAGTCTTTTCCAGAATCCTCAAATGTTCTAGATCTGATTTTACATGGCTGAGCTTCATGGGATGGATAGCCAGATGGGGTATTTACCATTTTCTGAGAATTTTCCTTGTTCTAAAAGACATCCTGCATTTTCTTTTGCATCCGCCTCTTTGTTTAAATTTCATAGAATATGATAAAAAGAGCAGGATGTGAACTTTTTCAATATATTCCTGAGTCTCTGTAGCGTCTTGTTGAGAGCTGGATTGCTGAATTGATCTTCTGCATTTATGATTTTAATCAGGATTTCCGAGTCTCCGAAGACTTGAATGCCTTTTTCTCCATTCTCCTGCGCTATTTGACAAGCCTTAAGCATTCCTAAGATTTCTGCATGGTTGTTGGTGTTCTGCCCAAGACCCCAGCTGAATTTTTTTTGGTTGTGACTAGATTTGGAATAAATAACTCCCCCACCTCCAGATTTTCCCGGATTTCCTTTTGAGGCGCCATCAAAAAAAATTGTGGTTATGTTCTGATTCTGCCACCATTTTTTGAATTCTAGCTCTGGGATTTGAAGCCTCCATTTCAGATTGTAACAAGGTCTAGAGAGAGTCATGTTTCTTGAGGTTGTCTTCAAAGGCAAGCCTATCCAACTAATTAAATCTAGAGAGAGATCAGAGATTGGCTTGTGGGGGAGGTTTACCAATTTCTCGATAAGAAAGGCTTTCGCTTTGGCAGCAACAACAGTTGGGGAAAACATATTGCTTTTGAAGATTGCATCATTCCTCGCCAGCCAAATTTCCCAACAAACAAATTTGGGGATGGCATGCCAGATGTTGAACCAAAGGGATTTTTGACTTAGTACATGGGGAGAGCATCCAGACCAAGTGGAGAAGATAATTGTGATCGAGATTTGCAGAGGGGATTGTACATCTAGTCCATGCAATGCCATCACCCACACTTCTTGACCATACACATAGTCAAGAAACAAATGGCCCATAGTCTCAATCGATGCACAGTAAAATGAGCATCTTTGGGGCCCAGCAAATCCTCTTTTTTCCAGATTTTCACCTATTAACACTCGATTATGAATGAGGAGCCAAGAAAAAAAATTTACCTTGGGGAGACCAACTAGGTCCCAAATCTGTTTCCAAATCAAATGATTGAGCAAATATGTGTTGCATTGGAGGGCAGTGAATCCTTGGGCAGCTGTGCAAACTCCTATTTTCCCCCAACCCCATTTGTCTTTTGAGCTACACTGAATTGGAGCTAGCCCAACCAATTTCGCAAGGAGGAAGGGAACTTGACGCTGCATCGGTTGAGGAGGACATGGAATGTTCCAATCCAGCCAATTACCCTCATCGTCCCAATAGCATATGTATTCCAGCTTTTTTATGCCAAGACTTACAAGCTAGTCACGCAGCTCAGCGAAGTCCTGGACATTGTTTAGAAATTGTAATCCCATAATTTTGTCTTCCCAAAGATTGATGGTTTTCCCATTTCCGGGGATTCTGTATAGTTTTTCCTTGTAAAACTCCCTACTGTGTGAGCAGATTTTCCATAGAGTTTTTCTTTTGTTTGTTGTTCCTTTCTCCATATCTTGTAGAGTGAGGCCATGCATATACTTTTTTATGAAAACTTGACTAACCGGGTGTCTGTGATTCGAGAATATTTTCCATAACAATTTTCCCCCAAATGCCAAGTTGGCCAGACCAGGGTCTCTTACTTGTAGGCCTCCATCTAATAAAGGTTTTTTCACTATGTATCAATTTACCAAATGAAATTTCTTTTGATTTCCCTTACCTCCTTGCCACAAGAAGTTTCTTAACATCTTGGAAAGTTGTTTTGTAATCAATTTTGGTGCCAATAAGAAGGTTTCTTGATATAGAGGTAGGGAGGAAAGAAAAAAATTGATCAGTATGAGCTTCCCAGCTGTGGTGAGCCAATGTCCACCCCAAACTTTTATTTTTGCTTTAATTTTGTTGAGTATCTCAGCCCAATGGAGATCCTTGTTGATGCCCAAGGACAGGGGCAGACCAAGGTAGTTGATTTTGTCCCACCTTGCATAGCCCACAAATCCTATAACTTATGCAATTCGGTTCATCGCTTGCTGATCGATCTCTCAGCCATAAACTGCACTTTTCCTTATAGTGACCAAAGCTCCAGAGACTCTGCAGAAGCTTTGAATTATTTTCTTAAAATCCCTTGCAATTTTTAAGGAGGCTCCGCCCAGAAGGATTGAATCATCAGAAAACAAGGCATGGTTTATTAGATCAGTACCTCTCACCGCCCTAATTCTAGGAAGATTCCCATTAATATTTTCTGCATTCAACTTCCTACTGAGTGAGTCTGCCATCAAAATGTACAAAAAGGGAGAAAGAGGATAGCCCTGTCTAATGCCCCTTGTTTCTTTGAAATAATCGGCAGGTCTACCGTTGACTAAGGGAGCAATCCACGGCTCACCAATACAAGCTTTAATTAGCTTAATAAACTCAGAGCTAAAACCAAAAACAGCAAGGACTTGGAGAAGGATATAATGTCTTACCCGATCGAAAGAATTTGCCATGTCTAGCTTGATTATCATTCCTTTATCTTGACGATGAAGGCTTGAGTGTATGGTTTCCTGCACCAAGGCCACATTATCTAGAATGTGCCTTCCTTTGACAAATCCACTTTGACTGCTAGAGATGAGTTTACCCAGAAGAGGCTTGATTATATTTGCCAGAAGCTTAGAAAGGATCTTATATGGAGCATTGTAAAGCGATATAGGCCTGAAGCGGTCGAACGTGGCAGGGTTCACCTCTTTTGGGATAAGAGCAAGGAAATGGGAGTTGGTGTTGCAACCAACTTTGGCTTTCTGCTGAAAACCCTTTATCATCCGGATCAGATCAATCTTGATGATGTTCTAGCATATTCTGTAGAAGTGGATGGTGAATCCATCAGGCCCAGGAGCTTTGTCTAGTTCCATCATTCATATGACATTGCTTATTTCCTCTTCCGATAAGGGCTTCAGAAGGCTGATGTTGTCCTCCCCCTTTATCAAACTTGGAATGTAAGAAAGGAAATCTGCACTTTCTTCTTCAAAGTCTCCTCCATTTTCCATGTATAGCTATTGGAAGTGTGTGGTAGTTGCCTCACGAATCTCTGTTATTCCTTTACACATTGTCCCGTCTGAAGTAGTTATTTCTGTTATGTGATTTCTCAAGAGTCGAGTTATGATTTTCTTGTGGAAATATGCAGAATTTCTGTCTCTCGATTTTAGCCAGAGATTTTGAGATTTTAGTCTTAAGGTCTCCTCCTCCAATCTGAAGGCTTGAAGAGTGCTTTTCTGGGCATATTTCTCGTGCTGCAGATCGAAGTAGGTGATTTCATGTTGTTCCATATCCATTTGCGTATCTAATAGATTTTCGAGGGCCTTCCTTCTAAGGCTAGTTGGAGTGCAAGTGGGTTTTTTTAACCATTCCTTCAAAACTGTCTTGGTAGCCTTGATTTTTAGTTCCCAAACATAGCTAGTCGACCCAATGATTGGCTTGGACCAAGCATTTTTTATTGTCTCCATAAACCCTTCTCTTTCAATCCATAGAGGGTTAAATCTTAAAGGGATGGGTCCAAGATTTTCCGCTTCTTCAATCTATAGCAAGATGGGTTTATGGTCTGATGTCATTTTGGGGAGGATTTTGGAGATGATTATCTTCTGCTCAGAGAGGAGGTTTTATTGTATCATAAATCTATCAAGCCTAGCTGAAATATGCTCCTTTCCATCTCTATTATTTGACCATGTGTAGAGTCCAGATTTGGGTTTGATATCCAATAAATCCCAATCATAGATCAGATATTCTACAAGAGGAAGGATACAATCCTTGCCATTGTTTCCTCATTTTTTCTCCTTTTGATCGAGGAGAATATTGAAATCTCCAGCAAGGATTAAGTTCTTAGGTGAGTAGGCTTCTAAAAAATATGAAAGAGTAAGCCAGCATTCCTTTTTCTCCTCATATTCTATCGGCACATAAAGATTGAAAATGTTAAGGAAGGTATTACTTGCAAGGTGCTAGAGTTCAGTGTAGATCTAATGTTGTGTTTCAAAGGAGCAAACTAGAAGAAATTTTTCGTCCTCCCAAAGAGTGGAAAGGCCTCCACAAGTTCCCCTGGCACTTATTTCTTTCCCAACTCTTTTTTTCCATTTGTTTTTACTTAGTTCCAGAAGGGCAGATCCTTCTATTTTGGTCTCTTGGAGAAAGAGGATCTTAGGGGATTCAGATTTTATGAGATTCATCACCGCTTTTGCTTTTGAGGGATTCCCCATACCTCTGCAATTCCAAGCGATTATACGCATTATTTACTTGTAGAGGGTTGGCCTTTATGAGGCCTGGGTCTCGTTTTTCTGCCTATAGACATTTCAATCATGGATTGACTACCCCAAATTTTTTGCTTCTCAACCTCTTCTTCTCTTACCTCTCTATGAGACTTTCTCTCGACTCTTTTTGGTAGGCCTCTCAAAAGTTTCTTCTTCCGAGGATTCTGGGGGCTTCTTTCTTATAATTTTTGCATAGGATGGGGAGGTGGTTGCTCCTTTGGGAGAACCAGTTTGTATTGGTATAACATATTCCTATATTTCCTCTTCTGATGATGGTTTAGGTTGTGTTTCCTCCACTGCATCTTCTGATGGAACTATTTTTTCTTCTGGAATACTTAGGGTTTCAAAAGGGTTTGAGTTTGTAGTTGTTGTTGAAGGGCCTGTACGTTCTGTCCCTTGCACCATTGAGGTAGGTGCGATGGAACCATAAGGCTTGCTTTTCCCTTTTGTTTTGTTATTATGTTTGTTGGGAGCAGATTTCTGGACCTGAGTCCACTGATCTTCCTTTGAGTTGTCTGTCTCTTCCACAACTTTTTTTTTATAGTATTTGGAAAAGAACCCATATTCATGGCAATATCTGCAATTAAATGGGATATGAGACCATTCTGCTACTTTGAGATTGATAGCCTCAGGGAGTCCTTCTTCCAAGTCAAATTCTACACATATTCTTGCACAGGAGTGTTGCTCTTTCTTTTCTACTCTGTCTATGTATTTCCCTAGTTTGTTTCCAATAGTTTCTAAGGATTTAGGGTTACAACAGTGGAGAGGGAGGTGGGTTAAATGCACCCAGACTGGGACAACTAAGGGAACATCTAGATTCGGATCAAAATCAGGGGTCCATTGATTCAAGTGTAGGCCTTGAGGCCCCATGAAGTACGGGCCATTGTAGAAGACCAGATTCCTATCTTCAACTACTTCAAAGACAAACACAAAGAAACCCTTACCTGCAACGTAGCTTCTGATTCCTCCTTTGATAAAGGGAGACCAGTTTCTTTGAATCCAAGCTTTGACAGCTTTGGGCGAGGGCTAGAGCCCAGTGAACTGTCCAATGAGTCCTCTTTCTGCAAGGCTCATCAATCGGAAGATCCACTAATGGAATGGAAGCCATTATTTTAATAATTTTTTGTTGGTTTTCACTTGGTTGGTGCTTCGAGAAACTAGCCACCAATTTCTTGAAGGCTAAGAGTTTAGGCGGAAGCAAGGAGATGGACTTGGGCCCCCCTCCTGGGGCCATGGCCGCAGAGCAGGCGATCAGGGTCGCGCGTGGGCTTCATGGCGACTCAGCAAAAAACATTCCTCTCAGCTCTAAGATACTTGTTTTACCAACCCAACTTAAATGCAATAAAATCTAGATGGTTGGTTTTGATTAAAAAAATTTATTTTTAGATAAAGCACATTAAGGGCAAGGAGAAAAAGGTAGCAGATACACTTAGTAGAATTATGAAAGTGGCTCACTTGGCAGCCATAAGCACTTGTGAATTTGACATCCAAGAAAGGATCAAAGAGGCATTGCTACATGACAAGAATTACCAACATGTGAAGGAATGATTTTAGCAGGACCCAGAAGGATCACTAAGCATGAATTACATAGTCACTAATGATGGTATTTTGAAGTTCAAGGATATATGGTGTGTGCCTTGTATAGGAAACTATAAGAAGCTCATAATGGATGAGTTCCATAAAATACCTTATTCAGTTCATCTTGGTTATCAGAAAATGATAATATCCATGAAGAAAAATTATTATTGGTCGGGAATGAAGAAGGAATTTTTTGATTACATTACCAAATTCCTGGAATGAAAACAAGTTAAAGTGGAATGCAGGCACCCAACGAGATTACTACAACCAATATCAATTCCTAAGTGGGAGTAGGAAGTCATATATATGGACTTCATCATAATATTTCTAATAACTTCCAAGTAGTGTAACACCATTATGGCGTTAGTGTACAAGCTGTATAAGGAAGCTCACTTTATAATTGACAATTCCACCCTCAAATCCATTGACATAGCTCATATTTTCATGAAGGAGATATTTAAATTGCATGCCATAACCAAGAAGAACATTTCAGATCGGGATGTCGAGTTCACTTTTAATTTTTGGAAGGAATTTTTTGTTCATTTTGGAACCCATGTAGCATTTAGTACAACATATCATCCTTAAATTGATGGGAAAATTGAAAGAGTGAATATAATTTTAGAGGACATGTTGAGGATGTATGTCATGCATCATTCAAATATGTGGGAAGAATTCCTACCATTAATTGAATTTTCATACAATAATTGGTACCAAGAGTCACTAAAGATGAGCCCTTTTGAGGCTTTATATGGTAGAAAATGAAACACTTACATTAGATGGGATGAACTAGTGAATAGGGTGGTTATTGGACCTAAAATGATAAATAAGATGGAGCAAGAAGTGCTCAATATCAGGAAGAATTTAAAGGAAGCACAAGATCAGAAAAAGAGTAATGAAGATTAGCAAAGAATTCACAAGGAGTTTCAAGTAGGATATCATGTATAGATTTGCATCAAACCAAGGAATATTTCACTAAGTTTGGCTCTTGTGCTAAGTTGATTCCCAGGTTTTCTTGACCATTTCACATTTTTTAGAGGACATGTTGAGGATGTATTTCATCCATCATCCAAACAGGTGGGAAGATTTCCTACCACTAGTTGAATTTGCATAAAATAATTAGTACCAATAGTCATTAAAGATGAGCCCTTTTGAGGCTTTATATGGTATAAAATGAAACACTCCCATTACATGGGATGAACCAGTGAATAGGGTGGTTATTGGACCTGAAATGCTAAATAATATGGAGCAAGAAGTGCTTAATATCAAGAATAAATTAAAGGAATCACAAGATAAGAAAAAAATTTATGAAGATTAGCAAATAATTCACAAGGAGTTTCAAGTAGGATATCGTGTATAGCTTTGCATCAAACCAAGGAATATTTCACTGAGTTTGGGTCTTGTGCTAAGTTGGTGCCCAGGTTAGAAATCACATGATTTTTTTCACATTTCTTTGCTTAAGAAGCATGTACATGAAAATAATCATGTTTTGGATTGGTTGTTGATACAAGTATAATCTGAGGGAGAATTCCAACCAAATCCATTGTGTGTCCTGGACTAGAGCCATATTTCACTCTGGAATTGAGTATAGAGTAGGTCAAGGTGCAATGGAAGCACTTTGGTCTAGATGAAGCCACCTGGTAAATGGTAGATCAAATGAAGGTAGTCAACTCGTTTTTTATTTATTTATTGTATAAATGAATGTAAGAGTTGTAAATATAAAGCTCAATATTTGTAATTTTGTTTCTTGTTTATATAAAATCAAGGATAGTGTTCCCTTAAGGGGATGGGGTTTGTAAAAAACCTTTTTCCTACACCCCGTAATTGTAAATATCATGTGTGAATTTCTATAACACTTTTAAATTAATGTGAAAACAAATTGATGGTTGGCTAAAGGGAGGGACAAAAATCTAGTGCTCTTAGGGGGTTTCTTCAGTTGTTTGGATTACTTGTGGTGTGTTGTGAGTGGACCATACACACCTCATTTATTTTCATTAACTATCACTATGACTATGGTGCTATCTACGTTGATATCCATTGAATTTTTGGAGTGAGTAGCAAGAGTAGAAGAAAATCCTCATCCTTGCACTCTCCTCATGGATCAAGACAGAGAGAATTTGTAAAAGGAGTGGGTTCAATAGTTTCTAATGGGGACAACAAAAGAAATGAAGACAATGTGCAAAGGGATAGAAGAGAGAACGAGATGCAAACAGAATATGCAGATGAGTGCACAAAGTGGACAATGGACAAAGGAAAATGCCTTGTAGAGAAGAAAGAACTAGGAGCAATTAGAAAGGTTGAACTGGATTAGACTATCCCTAACCATGTGCTAAGATAGTTTGGGTCACATCCTGTGTATGGTTATGTGGAGGCCACCATATTGTGATTCTAATCTTGAATCACCAGTGAGAGGCTCAATGGATGATTAAACCACTAGTGTTTGTTGAATATTTGTTAAACCACTTGGTGCTTGATGTTTGGTAGATGAACCACTTGACAAGATAATATAAACCACTTTGGTGATTGTTGTAGAGTTGTTAAACCACCTATAAAAAGGATTGCAACCCCTTGTGGTGCTTGCCACGAAATGGAAGTTGTAAAACCACGTACACAGAGGAATCAATCTCTTGGAATTGAGAAATACTCCATCTAGGCCTTGGGTAAATTTTGTGATTGATATGAGAGAGTAATTGGGACATTTTGGCACTTTTTGTATAGTTATTAAACCACCTAGATAGTGGACTCCATATCTTGAGTGTTTGACTAAGCCTTGGTGCGAAATTCACATGTGCAATAATTCCCTTAGACTCTATATTTGACTCGAGGGTGGCTAGCTGCAAAAGAGATTGTAGTGTAGTTGGCCTATGGTCAGGTGGAGAATTATAAATATTTGTATAAGGGAAAATTTTAGAGGAAAATTTTCGCAAATGGGATATTTTTTGGACATTTTCTGAAAAACATCTTCGCCAATTTGGTTAAAAAATCACCTTTTTTTACATATATATGATTAAATGGATGATATTCGCCAAAAATTTACCAATTTTAATATTAAATTACATGTTTTTAATTGAATATTTTCCTACATTATGTACATATGAATTTTCAAATCAGAATAGTCACCTACAATTCTATATATAGGAAAATATTTAAATCCTTAAAAAATACCCTAAATTGGATTATGAATTATGATAACCTTTGATATGTTAATGGCTAATATGTGGTTATGTACTACTCATGAAAGAATTCTTGAAATCACTGTCATATTCATCATTGACAAGTTACCTTATGCATCTATGGTGATGATGAATGCTTGAACTGTGCTTACTTCCACCTTCATGATTTTCATGATATCTTATATGTTGATGGTTAGTTGTTTTAATTTTACTCTATGTTGACATGTTATCTTATAATTTTTAAATTATATTAAATGTTGGAATTGGGCAGCTCATTTCCTTACTAGCAACTATGTTGGCAGGTTCTTGTCCTATGAAATTCATTGTAAATTGTGAATCCAAGTAAGTTTCCTTGTAGTTGATGTTGGATCATAACTTCAGTTATTTACCTAGAAATAACTACGTTAATAAAAACATATTGATATTCTTAAGAGATAGTTACAAACCTGTGTGAGTGGTTGTTAACTTGTTTAATCTATTGGAGGCCAAGAGTTGGCCTCATATAACACTTATTGGAAATTTGGTGTTCAAGTAGATGCCCCTCGTCTTAATAAACTTATGTTATTTTTCCTTGTTTCCCTTCTCTTCCAGCACATCTACAGAAAATGTGGTGATATGAGAATCTAGTGGTGGTGAGGTCCAACACCATGTGTGCAGGGTCAAATGAGCACTAGGTCAGATCTCCCCTTTTCTAACAGACTAGATCCAGGAATATGAAATCTGGGAGTGGCAAAGGGCACTCATGGGACCAAGTCCATATAGCTCTAATACTATATTTTAATTTACACAAGACTTAGATCCATAGATCTATGGGCTTGGGGGTGGTAAGAATTTTCGACACATTGATGGGCTAGATATAATATAAAATAGTTACAAATGAAAAGGTGTGGGGACCAGTGGACCTTGTGTTAAGTTGATGTGTAAGTGCCATGAGGGCCACCACATGGTATGTGGTGGGCCCTCCACTGAACTAACATCATAGTCTGCTTGGATCTAGTGATTAGACCATCTGAGGGTGTTGAGAAACAACACAAGGTTGAGGGGCCACATGAGCGTTGACTGGATGTAATGGTGGGATAATGAATTTTGTTGTGGTGGAATAACTAGTGGGCCCCACACTGAGATGAAGTGGCAATGCCACAGGGGCTTGGCAAGGACCATGTGGATGCCATGTTGACATCCATTTAAGACGTGGATTTGACATAGTTGGGAATAATTCTGATGGGCATAAATTTCAATTTGGGAGTCGGATTGAGGTAAATTTTATATTGCCATAAATATCTCAATGAGATAAGTTTGATGGCATATTTTTTTTTGTGATTTGAATACTTTAGGGAAAGAGGTTGTTTGTTATGCAACCAAATCACAAATTAGAAGAAAATATAGATCAAAAACTTTAAAATTAGCTTCTTCGAGGGGGCAACCTCCTTTACATTACATAAATGAACAATTCTTGGATGATACAAATGATAATACCTCCTTTCTATATATAGGAGTCTAAGGGATCACAATATAATCAGAGCTTACATAACAATAATAATGTAAGGGAACACCAATAACAATAGTGGGCTTCTATGGGGCACAATAATAAAAATATGGGGACTACATGGGCACAAAAATAACAACAAGGAGGCTACACTAACAATAATAATAAGGGGATAAAATAGTATTATAGGGACCTAACATGCCCCTCTCCTTCAAAAAAGTGTTGTCCTCAAAACTTGAGTAGTTATGTATGCTTCTATATAAAATTCTCATCATCCCATGTGGAATATTCAGCGGGTAAGTTCTTCCATTTGATGAGATACTTTGAAATTGATCAATTTCATAGCTGTCAGGTTCTTGCTTCCATTACTATTTCAATTTCCAATATGTTTTTTCCTTCCTCGTCAAGTTCTGCCTATATTGTTTGAACTAGAAGCTTGTCACCTATAGCCTTCTTTAAGCATGAAACATGGAAAACTAGGTGCACTCGGGAAGACGCAGGAAGCTCCAATTTGTATGCCACAGTACCAATATTTTGCAAAACCTTGTAAGGACCATAGTACTTTGGTGATAATTTATTATCCTTATTAGCTTTCTTGATGAAAAAAATTTTGTATGGTTATAGCTGTAAAAATACGCAGTCACCTACATAAAATCTTGTTTCGCTACGATGTTGATTTTCTTGTTGTTTCATTCGATTCTGCACCAAAGTGAGGATATCCTTTAAGAGTTAGAGAACTTGTTGTTGATTCTCAATGTGATCTTCCACTGCTTTAAACTTAGAAATTTCTCTTAAATATGATGTGTTGGATGGTAGATGATATCCATAAAGTTCCATAAATGGGGTCATTTTTGCTACAGTATGGAAGGAAGTGTTATACCATTATTAAGATAGAGGTAAACGCTTGACCCATTTTGTTTTTTTATCAGATACAAAGCAACGAAGATATCCTTCAAAACATTTGTTTACTATCAATGTTTTCCCATCATGTTGAGGGTGATAATATGATATATGAGCTAATTGAGTACCCAGAGGCTTTATCGTTGTGGGGATTTTCCATTCCTTAACGGATTTAATTTTTTTAGGGTCTACCTTAACACCCTCATGAGATACAATATGACCCATATATTCCACCTCCTGTACTCCAAAGAAACATTTGGAAGTTTTTTCATATAATTTTTTCTCCTCCAATAGTTTGATCACCCTGTCAACATGTTGAACATGATACTTCCAAGACTTATTGTAGATTAGTATATCATAAAAAAACACTAACACAAATTTTCTAAGGTAGGATTTGAAAACAGAATTCATCAAACCTTGAAATGTAGAAGGTGTGTTAGTAAGGCCAAAATTCATGGCCAAAAATTCATAAAGACCCTCATGAGTTCTAAATGTTGTTTTCGGAATGTCTTCAATCTTCATTCTAATTTGATGATATCCTGAACAAAGATCCAACTTGGTGAAGTAAATTTCTCCATGTAATTCATCCAACAATTCATCAATGATAGGAATAGGAAATGTATCTTTAATAATGAGCTTGTTGAGCTCCCTATAATCTAGACACATGCACCTCGATTAATCCTTCTTATGCACCAATACTAGTAGAGTAGAGAAAGAACTTTGACTAGGTTGAATTATACCAGCCTCTAGCATTTCTGCAACCATACATTCAATTTCACTCTTTTGGGCATAGGGATATCTGTAAGGCCTAATTTTTGGAGGAACACTTCCTTGAATCAAATGAATAGCATGATCATGATAACGAATAGGTGGGAGGTCTTTGGGAGTCTCAAATACCTTAGAATTATTGTCTAATACCTTTTGGAGATCTGGAGAAATAGATGATTTCGATGTTTGAACCTTTAATGAGCATAATTTTGCAATTATTCCCCATTATTATTTCTTTAAAATCTTTATCATGCCATTAGAGTTGATTATCTTTCTTGGTTTCCCTGTGAGAACCCTTAATTCAATTTTCTTTCCTTCCCAAAAACATTTCAAGAAAAAATCTTGAAAACTAAAATCTATTGTACCCAAATATTATTGTAACGATTGGAATCCTAGTACAACATCAGCACCACCCATTGTAATCAAAAATATTGGACTATTCAATAAATATTCCCCCATAATTAGATTTATATTATGGCACTTTCCAGAGAAATTTATAGTTCCTCCATTAGAAAGCATCACTTGACACTCTGGTGCTAGATATAGGGAGCAATTTGATTCCCTGTCTATCTCACAATGAATAAAATTATGGGTACTACCTGAATCAATCAACATTATTACCTTTTTCTTCTTGATATGTCCTTCTATATTGAGAGTTGGAGGAGTGTTAATTCTTGATATTGCATTAAAAGATATGGTCGGATTCATTTATTCTTTCTCTAGGGTTGTTTCCTAGTGTATATCCTCTTATTTTGACATTTATTGTTCCTTTTCTTCCTCCTCTTCACAATCTATGCAAAATAATCTCTTCTCAGCACACTTATGACCTTTAGTGTATTTGTTATCACAACTGTAAAAAATCCCTTTTGCTCTTTTTTCTTCCAACTGTTGTGGTGTCAACCTTGTTGGTTGTGGAAGGCTAGGAGTAGAAACACTTCCATATATATAGTTGTGAGTGGTAGACTTCCTTGTTTCCATAATTTTTATTTCAACTTTTCTTGCCACCCTGAATGCCTTCTCCAATGAATCAGGTTCCCAAAGGCGAACCTCATGTTGGATGTTATCCTTTAAATTCCCTCTGACGACATCAATCCTATGTTCCTTTGGAATATCATTTACCCTTATATTCATTTTTTTAAAATCCCCAATCATGCTCTGCCATTGAACCCTTTTGTTTGAGATTTATCAATTGGATAAATAAGGTGTTGCTCTTTGTATCCTCATAATGTGCTATCATTTCCTCTGTAAAATTTGACTAATTGTAAATTGGTTTACAAGAAAAAATACAGCGATACCAGACAATCTTATTGGGCTCTAAATATAGAGTTGCAATGCATACCTTTTGTGTGTGTTGCACATTATGGAGATCAAAATATTGCTCCATTTGTAGCATCCATGTTACAGGATCCTTGCCATAAAAATTCCTCATATCGATCTTTGGAATACCAAACATTGGAGTCTCTAAAATCATGGTTAACATTACTTTTGTTCTCATCAAGAGTTTCCAAGAATACCTTTTCACCATTGGGAATCATTTCTTGTAGCAACTTTGTCAAACCTTCCATATATTATTTTAAACCATTCATGTCACCTTTTAAACCATCCATGTCACCTTTTAAACTATCCATGTCCCCTTTTAGTTCATCTTTGGTTGTTCTTTGTGAGAGCAAAATTTATTGCACTTGGTCCTGTAATTTTGATATATAATTGTACAATTCTTCTTCTTCATGCGTCATAGCAGAGCTTTCAGAGGGCTTAATGGCTGTAGAATTATTTTTTTGAGAGGAATTTTAGAACCAATTACTGATATATATGCTTAAATATTCCCTTTGAATCACTTCAAGCTAATTTTTCAAACAAAAGTTATGCAAAATTTTAAAATACACACCTTTTTCTTGCTTTTTATGAGCTCGATATTGAAACTGGTGTATCTCTATGATTATGGATCTCCAAGACCTGAAATTTAATCCTATGGTAGCCCTATGAGTCTTATTTCCACTGCCACAAGTCATACCAAAGTTGGATTATTCAAGGTAAATTTATGCCCAATCTCCCATGATGGCCTGATTATGAACTAGTTCAGTAAAGCGAACTCGTACGGAGTGCTACGTATCAATGTTTCGACCCTGCCCAAATTTATTACCTTGGGATTATTTCTGCACATCACCCCACCTCTCACCTTGAGGTATGGTTGCATTTACTCCCTCTTCCCATCTGGATCAAAATTTTCCCCTCCTAGAAGTCTCTGCTTGAGTGGACGCTTTCACTCGGTCCTCTCTTTATTTCTCCAATTATGGTTGCTCCACAACCTTCTGAGACTTCTTATGAGGCTGCATGTTGAGGGACTCCCTCTCAACCAACAATTCACTAACCTTTGCTTTGCTCCTTAAAGCTTTGCATGCATATGGTACCTCAAGTGCATACAGTTTCTTGACTCGCACACATTGTAAGTGTCTTGTTATCACAAAACTTTCTGGAAAAAAAAAAAAAAGAGTTGATTTTAAATTGACGATATCTCCCTCATCCGAGCTCCAATTGGACCGATATTTTTTTTGAATTTGGGTATTTTTCTCAAGAAATCCAAATATGATATATTTTTTTGAAATTTTCGATAAAAAAATTCCTATATTCTCTGCAAACTTGCCGCCCAAAAAAATCATGCTCTGATACCATGTAGAAATTTATAGAAATTCTATATCAATTGATTGAATCTGATCTTGTGATGTGTTAAAACAAGATACTGAATCCTTATACAATATTTTCAAAATGAAAAACATGATTTCTCAATCACATGCAAGTAAGAGAAAGAAGTATATCAATCACACAACACAAGATGTTCTTGGGTAAAGAAACTGCACAAAACCCCGCTATATTATATCGTATAAATTCAAGGAATCATGAAACAATAAAATTCTTAATCTCTCATGAGATTCCCCATCACTCTCCCAATTGTCTCCCACTGATCCAGGAAAAATTGGACAAACACATAGCCAAGTCTCAGTCTTCCTTCAGCCTTCCTTTCTTACGCAATTCCTAAATAATTAGGCCCCTATTAAATAGGAAAATCAGCCTTCCTTGATTGCGCAATCCATCATGGATTCCTCATGGCTTTATAATTGCACTCGGGAAATTCTCTAAAAATACAACTGATAGTTATGTTCCCTTTAACCTCTATCTCAACTAGGTCTTCCTCAGAACTGACATGTATGCAATTATTAATAGTTAATCATCGGTTATCTGATTGATCACTACTTGTGAATTAAATATAATTTAATTCACTAGACCTCTCACTAATTCATCACTTAGTTAGAACTAGTTAAACTGAATTTAACTCAATTAGTTGAGTTAACTTATTACACCTGCACCCCACTAGTGAATTAACTGCAACTAGACCCCCAAAATATTAAGATTACTCTACATGCCTCATCTTAGACCCTCAACTCAAATTTCTTGAGCTAACGCATTCATCGTGACTTAGATAACTAAGTTTTTATGAGATGAAATTATAATTTATTGTCCAATTTATTTAAGGGGAAAATAAATTAGATGCTTCACATTCCACGGCCAAAATACTGGTGCATCAAAAATTCCACATTCTTGGTGCATCAAGGTTCCATGGCATTTGTGGGTGCATTTTTGGTCCTTTATGGTTGTTGATTTCACTGTTTCTTGTTGCAAATTTCAACACTCCCTCTCAAAAAAAAAGGAATTCAATCTATCTTGATCCAATACCTTTGAAATATTATGCATGCAGCACTTCTCTAGTGTTGTTTGCACCTGAAACTCCTGAAATTGAATATCCTACGTGTTATCACTTATAATAGTGTGAAACATTACTTGACATGGTCATACAGTTCATTTATCAAAGGTCTCAAGTTGGTATAGGAAAATTGCATTTTTTCATATTTAACCTATCATAAGGTTCAAGACCACCTCCATTTTATCTCAATCCACCTCCATTCAGGTCATGTCATGTCCCATCAGTCATCATTTGCTGTCAGTTTCCATTTCCCAAGCGTTTAAATCTAAAAATGACACTTTAGCCAGTTTTACAACTTTTTGTAGCATTTTACACTATGAAATAGCAGTTTTCACTACGAAACTGCCTAACAGTTTCGTAGCAAAACTGTCAGAGAATGAACTAGCTTCGCTACGAAAAAACTATTTTCCTGTCCATTTTCTCAAACTCGATGCAAAGTGTCAGTTCATGATTGAAGGAGTTAGGGTGGAGGTCATTCGAGTCTATTAGGGTTAATTCAAAAGTACAAGGTCATGTCTGAGGTCATCATTACCATTTTTAGCATGCATGTGTCATGATTAAGGCATGAGTTGTCATTAAAACCATAAAACCTTACCCAATTAGTATTTTTGTCATACTCTTCTTTATCTTTGCATGTAATTGAAGTTCTGGAGAGTTGTTTTATCGAGCCAAGCTAGTTTCTGGTAAATTCAAAGTTTGCAGGTGTCATCAAGCAAGTGAGGTTGAGAAGATATAAAGTCACCATGGCTACAAGGAAGAAAACAAACAAAGGTGGTCACTGCCATAGGTATGAGCCCATGGAAATGAATTTTCTCAATGAAGACCCAACGGCCATGGATATTTTCAGAAGAATAGGTTGCTTGCAGTTCTGTCAAATATTGCAGGGTTTCCATTTGCAGGTTTCCAAGTATTTTTCTAACAGTTTCACTGGAACAGCTTCAAAGGTGGGAATGTTAAACTTCACAATAACACTAGACAGCATTTCAACAGCAACAGGAATCCCTAGAGGAGGGGAAGAATGGTTTAAAGGCATCAAGTTCACCATGCAATATTGCAAAGAGTTCATCAAACCAGAGCATAGTGAAATTGATCTTACAAATGCCATACCTAGGAGTTTCATGAGGGACAACTATTCAAAGCTGTTGATGATCATTCAGAAGTATTTCAGCTATGAAGGAAGATTTCACATGGTCTACTCCTACCATCTCATGCTTCTTCTGCATCTTGTGGGTAAGAGGTCACTTGACTTGCCCTTTTATTTATACAGAAGTCTAGGTAAAATGTCAGATAAGGTTCAAGTTAAAAAATAAGGAAATGAAACTTCTCTCTTTCACCATGGTTTGATTAAGTTGTTGGTGTTAGAGGAGTTGAAGAGACTAGATAGAGATTGGACATATTTTTTGTTCATGAGTGGTTTTCAAGTTGATGATGTCACTCCTAAAATAGTTTCCAAACCTAGAAGTATTTCGTCACCAACAGTGGTAGAGGAAATTGAAGAAGGGAATAGATCATCCCCACTAGAACCAGTAAGCATGGAGACAGAGCCTTCGCAGCAGATTCAAACACCTAAAACCACACCTACAAGATAGAAGCCAACATTTAGAAAACAAAGCAGCAAGAGAGTTACTAGGAACCAAACAGTGGTTAAGGGTAACTTAGAGGACATATTGTATGCAATTGGTATTGAAGAAACTCCCATTGTCCAAGTTGTAGATGTTGATTATGGGGGAAGAAAGCTAAAGATAGGCAAGACGTCTAAAAAGTTAGAGTTTGTAGGTGATGATGTTGGTTTCATGTTTCAAGCTAGAAATCCAATGACCAGACATGAAAGAAAGGTCATGGAAAGTAGAAAAGAAACTCAAAAGGTCAGTGAAACTGCTCATCCACCAAGCATCATAGATCTCTCTTCACATGCAAAAGAGGAGCAGGTTATCAAACAAAAGAAGGGTAAAGAGAAAATCACTAAAAAATCAGAAGTGGAAACCCTTAAGGAGCAGTTGAAAGAGGCAAGCAAGGAGATATCAGTCTTGAAGCAAGAAGCAAAGAAGCATAGAGCTGAGAAGGTCCAGTTTGAATTAATGAGGAAGATCTGGGAAGATCAAGTCACAAGTGTCTCAAAGACCTTGGACAATACAGAAAAGCTGATAAAGTGGACTCAGCCACTAAGAGGAGAGGTCAAGCACATCAAAAAGATAAAATTGCACTTGCAATCTAAGAACATGGAATTAAAAGACAAAGTGCAAGACCTTGAAGAGCAATTGGAGCTGATTCATGAAGAATTGGAAAAGAAAGGTTTAAAGATGACAGTTGTAGAAGACCCTATAGCTCAACTGATTGTAAATGAAGATGAAACACCACAGGAGTAGTAAGTTGAGATTGAATATGCCTTAGAAGGTTCATAACATGCTAAGAATCAAGATTTTTCAGTTGGAGGTTAGTTTTTGAAGACAATTTTGAAAGGGGAAATTTCTGGCTTTTTACACATTTTCGTAGCGTACCTCAGGCTTGAAGCCAGAAATACGCTACGAAAAAAATAGTAGGTGTGTTTTTGCTTTTAAAGATAGTTTTTGCATGTTTCAAGGAGGGGGATTCATGGTGGTAAGGTGTCATGACTTGATTAACATGATGGAACAGCAAAGGAGTGAAGTAAATGGATGCAGAAGCCACTTTTTCCATGCTACCAAAACTCGCTACGAAACTATCTTGTTTTCGTAGTGAGCAATTGTTGAAGGTTTTGAGCAGCCTAAAATAATTTTTTGCCAAGATGGAGGTCTCTAGCATGTCAAGGGATTTTATAAGCAAATATTTATGATTCAAAGGAAGTGCCATGCAGCCAGGTCACCAGTCAAAACATCATTGAAGATAAGGGTCATCTATTCCTAAAAAACAGGGTTATGCTCCACAAATCTAGGGATGTTTTAAATATGTAAAGTGGAGGTGAATTTGGTCATGTGTCCTTTGATCATGTGATATTTATTTTGCAACCATCATGTAACTATTTCATTGATAGGATAAGATAAATGTAATAAATAGGAGTTAGAGTCCTATTAAGAGATGGTTTCTTTAAAAGTTAGCAGTCAGTTTTTTGTTGAAAGTTATGTATTTCAGTTATGAAAGGTGTCATAGGAATTTTTGAGTATCTATCCACCAGACAGATCATCCTTGTTGTAAATAATGTCTATTCAAAGACAAAAAATTGAATTAGTAAGGGGTTGGAGAACATTTGCACTAAATTGTTGCTTGTATGCTTTTAACTCTTATCAATAATACGAAGTGACTTTCTTCTTTACAGACCTGAGATTCTCATGAGGTTTTTGATATCTTATTGATCTATATCCTTATGTTTATCACTTGCAATAGATTTCATTCCTAATTACTCATAATTCATAACATTATGCTCAGACTTCCTTTAGTGATGAAATGACTGTGTTTTCTTATGTTGTGTGTATGAGTTGCCTTTGTCTAAAACCTCTATCTACCTCAGCTTCCATGTGAAGACCTATTGTCACTGAGACTATTGATTTTTGACTCCATAAGCCCAATGGTAGCATGCCTGCATTTTTTAACCTCGAATCATGCAAAACAAGTTACAATTCCATAGAGTTAGCCATCTAGTACTATCATTATTCAAAATCATAAACCCCCATTGAGAGAGCCCTCTCAAACTGAAGAGGCTAATATTCAGTTAGAAGTGGTTTGAAACAGTTACACTGAGTTGTTTGATGAGCATCCAATCAGGTTCAATTTGGTGATAACACTACGAACACCTGAATCAATATAATGCATATGTCATCAGAGCCTTCTGACTGTTGCTAATTACTACACCTTTCTACTGGACTCTCTACGCCACTACTGACATATGCATCGATGCCCTTTGCACTGCTACCAACTCTGATCTGCGTTCCAGTATCCGACATTTGTCACTTTTATTTTTATCTTCCTAAACTCTAACTTCATCAATCCAACCAATCCTTCATGCTATTGTTATACTGTGGGCTCCTTGTAGCTAGGTTAGATCCATGAGACGCACCATCTCAATGGACCATGCCCAAATTTATTCTCTTCAGATTATGTATGCACATTTCCCCACCTCTCACCTGGAGGTATGGCTGCATGTAATATCTCTACCCATATGGCTCGAAATTCCCCCCTCCTTGAGGTTTATGCTTGAGTGGACGCTTCTACTCGGTCTTCTCTTCGCTTCTCCAATTGTGGTTGTTCCACAACCTTATGAGACTACTTTTGAGGTTGCATGTTGAGAGACTCCCTCTCAACCACCAAGTCACTAACCTCTGCTTTGCTCCTCAAATATTTTCATGAATATGTTACCTCAAGTGCATAAAGGTTCTTGACTCATGCACATTGTAATTGTCTCGTCGTCACAAAATTTTCTGAAAAAATAATTTATTTTAAATCGACAATATCTCCCTCATTCGAGCTCCGATTTAGCTGATGTTTTTTTTAATTTGGGTATTTTTTCGGAAGAAATAAAAATATACCTTGTTTTTTGAAATTTTTGCATCAAAAATTTCATATGTTCTCTGCAAACTTGTCACCCAAAAAATTCATTCTCTGATACCATGTAGAAATTTATATAAATTCTATATCAATGAATTCAATCTGATCTTGTGATGTACTAAAACAAGATATTGAATCCTTCTACAATATTTGTGGAATAAAAAACATGATCGCTCAATCACATGCAAGTAAGAGAAAGAATTAAATCAATCACACAACACGATATTTTCTTGGGGAAATAAACTGCTCAAAACCCCATTATTATATATTGTGTAAAGTCAAGGAATCATGAAACAATACAATTCTTAATCTCTCATGAGATTCTCCAACACTCTCACAATTGTCTCCCACTGATCTAGGAAAAATTGGAGAAACACATAGCCAATTATCAGCCTTCCTTTAGTCTTCCTTGCTCACGCAATTCCTAATGAATTAGGCCCCTATTAAATAGGAAAATCAACCTTCCTTGATTGTGAAATCCATCATGGCTTCCTCTAGGCTTTATAATTGCACTCGGGAAATTCTCTGTAAATACAACTGATAGTTATGTCCCCTTTAACCTCTTTCTCAACTGGGTCTTCCTCAAAATTGACATGCATGAAACTATTAATAGTGAATCATCAGTTATCTGATTGATCACAACTTGTGAATTAAAGATAATTTAATTCACTAGAACTCTCACTAATTCATCACTTAGTTAGAACTAGTTAAATTGATTTTAACTCAATTAATTTAGTTAATTGATTACATGTGCACCCCACTAGTGCATTAACTACAACTGGACCCCCAAGGATCACTCTACATGCCTCATGTTAGACCCTCAACTCGAATTTATTGAGCTAACTCAGTCATCATGACTTAGTTAACTCATACATGTTGTTACGAGATGAAATAACAATTTATTGTCCAATTTATTTAAGGAAAAATTAAATTAGATGTTTCACATTCCACGACCAAAATTTTGGTGCATCAAAAACTCCACATTCCTGGTGCATCAAGATTCCATGGCCTTTGTGGGTGCATTTTTTTTCCTTTCTGGTTGCCAATTTCACTGTTTCTTGTTGCAAATTTCAACACAAGGAGGCACCACGCATGGAGAAGGTGGCAGCTTCTAAAGAGCAGGGCCACATGCATGTAAGATTAGGTAGATTTTATATATAATGGTGAAGGAGGAGAGGGATTCCATGGAAAAGGAAGTTAGAGATATTTACAGGTTGAGGAAGATTGGTGAAGTGGAGTAAATAGGCAAGGGATATTTTCAGTAGACGGTTAACCTGACATGGGATAGATAAGGGAGAGTGTCAGAAAATATCTTAATGGTTAGCCAACCAAGAGGATAGGTGGAGAAGTGGAGGATCAGGCAAAGAAGGTTCAAGAAGCCACTAAGAGTTGATAAAGGAAGAGGTTCAAGATAAATTAGAGGTTGGAAGGTTGGTCAGAAGATTAGATGGCAAGATGACGAATGATTATATTGTAGCTGCTGAAGACGGGAATATTGATGTGAATGTCAGTTCCTTTTTGTGACATTAGTCTTAAGTGTTAATGTATGAGTCTATAACTTCTCTACAACCCAGTATATAAGGGAATTCATTCATAGTAAAGGTTGTACAAACTTTTTTTTCATAAGTGCTCCTTTTTATACTCTGAGCAGTGAATTATGGCTAGTGAGTCGAATCACGTTGCATCTGTGTTGTAGCGCATGACATATTTGTATATTTATAATGAAGTAATATAATGGATGGTTGGGTTGGCCCCTATATATTATTCAATGCATGTGTGTGTTTCTCTGGTTATGTCATGTTATTTCAATACATGTATAATGTCTTGTAATTTCTCTAAGTATGTTTGAATGTCTCGACTGGCCAAACTAGTTGAAGGTTTGGTAATGAATAAATACTTTACTATGTCCTCACAATGAATGATACCTTGTTTCATTGATCTCGATACGAGTTCTGAGAGGTGTAATTCGGGTCCTAATTCTACAAACTATCACTTGCTACTTGCACGCTAACCAGTGAACACAAGAGTCTAGAGGTCATGTGCAATGCGCAGTTCTAGGATTATAGTTAAGTGTTTGTTTGGTGGGTGTATAAGCCTTATGTTGTAGGTTGAATTTTAGTTCCTTAAGGTATTAACAATCCAATCAGATTACAAAAAACTTGGTTCTGAAATTCACCCATTAGCATCTTGGGTGATGCTTCATCCACTTTGTTGGTGTTTTTGAAAGGGTTTATGCTAAGCGGGTTTTGTTGGCCAAATGCGCAACAAATCCCAGGTTTGTTAGTATCTCACGCACCAAAAATTTGTGTCTATTGGAAAGGAAACATCAATTTTTATTAACATAAATATGATATGTTTGTTCCCCCAACACTTCCTTATATCATGGAATCAAGGAATGAGTGCTCTTTATCCTAGAAAATAGGAAAATACCTAAGATAATAGTGAAATTTACCAATGGTGGTTTATAATCTCGTCGTTTTGGAATCCCATGGTATTACATATAGGACAAACATAATTATGCATGTGAGTAATTTTTTGTTGTGTTAATATAAATTATTTCCATAAATTAATCTTGTGGCTTATTTGAAGTAACTCCTTATATTATTGTTACACTGAAATTTGTCACCATGACGTTTTAGTGTCTATATGGGTTCACCATTACTCATATATTTCTCCCTTAGAAGTCTAAAACCCTAAAGTTCATAAACTAAGTCTTGGATTTGGAGAAAAGCTCATAAAAATCATAAAAAACCTAACTCTGCATTATTCCTAGCCATTACCTGCGGTATCGCACCTTTTGTGAAGGAAAACTGCGGTATATACCGCACGTTTTGGGTATTAAAACTGCGGACCCCTGTAAAAGGTAAAATGAGCGGAAAATTAAGTTCTAGAAGCCCAGCTGGTCGAATATTCTACCAGATGGAAGCTTCTAGAAGGCGTTATCTGGTCGAAGCTTCACTCCCTCCATTATCATGAACATTCATCCCTTCATTAAAGGAGCCTATTCCTTGGAATTTGGAACTTAATCCCTTGATAAGGGGACTCTATCCCTTCCATTTTGGAGCTGTAACCACTTTCCTTCTCCTATAAATTGAAGCTTTGGTTCAGTTTCAAGGGGACTGACTGAGATTGAAGGGAGTTAGACTTTGAGAATTTTCGAGGAGAAATGTTGTAGCGACTCAGACTCTCTTAACTGATCATTATGTGGAAATGATTACACACCCATGTGCATTTTAGCTAAGAGAGTGCAAATCTTGTCAGAGTAAAGGAAACGCCTGTTCCGGACCCCAGGAAGACATGTACGACATCAAGGCGGACACGGTTGTAAGGCTCTTTCTTCATCAAAGATAATACGAATGAATACCGTTTTCTCAATGAGTTCTTTAATTAAGTAGCTTGTTTATCATGTTTTATCAATGATTTATTTAATTAATTAACTTATTTCTTGAATTCCTTGATCATCTTGATAGATATATATCTCGCGAATTAGTTTATACTATGCAGGTGCTATTGATTTTGTCCATGTTTGTGATTGCATATCTTTGAAGACGACTCTTTCAAGCAACTGGAAAGAAGATCATTACGAATAGCGCTGGACTATAGGTAGGTCTTCGAAACCTCTGTTGTAGCTAATTCTGAATTGAATATTATCTAAAGAAAATAGTTTTTGTTTGGCTATTTGTTGCTAGATGTCCGTAGGACACTTGGGATGTCTGTCTTGTCAGCAAGAATGAATTATCTATCCAACAAAATGGCGACTTCGCTGGGGAATGGATCTTGAACTTCGATTTCTTTTATTTTTGACTTGTGAATTTATTTTTTCTAATTTTGAGTTGTTTATACTAGCTTGGGTAGTTTATCACTGTAGAATCCCTGACAAATGTTTTAGAGTTTTTTATTTTTATTTTAGTTTTTTGGTATCCGCACTTTTCTTTTAGAAACAGTGCGGGCATCTCCGCTATTTTCTTGTATAAACAGTGCGGGACTGCACCTGTTTACACTGAAACCTGCGGACCCTGTGAAAATTTTAGAAAACCTTAAAATTCTCTTTTCTGGATCGGTTTGTTAAATTCTCAGTATTTTCCCAGACTTGTATTTTCTGTCAAAAGCCTTGTATGAATTTCTTTTCAGCACTCTTACAATCTCATCAATCTCCGTTAAGTTAATTGGGTGTTTTGAGTTTCTTTTTTGGAGAAATTCTTAATTTGATTTCCTTTGGTCATTACTTCGAGGTTTGTCTCAGTATCTTAACAATTTTGCATCTTTTTTCTTTTGTTTTTGCAAAAAAAATTCCCCTCATTCGTCGAGGGGGGCTAAATTGTGTCTGAGTGTTAATCGCCTTTGAGTTTTTTTATTTTTTGATCTTTGGAAATCTCACCCAATTTTCTTTACTTACACTTGATTGGTTCTTAGATTACATTAGAATCATCTTTTTTTTTTAAATTCTCTTGCATAGATTACATTTTCATAATTATAATTCTCATTTTCAGAATATGAATGAAAAATGTGCATAGATTACATTTGCATATTTTTCATGTGAATTGTGCATAGATTACATCTGCATAGTTTACATTCTGGAAAAATCAATCGTAGATTTAGATCAATTTTCTTTGATTTTAATTTACATGTTTTTATGCTTGTTTTAAAACATTAAAAAAAAATATGGAATTGATTATCATTATTTTTTCTTGATGAAATTAGTGCATTAGAGAATTTGTTATATTTTCTCTTATTTATCATTTTTTGCATTGTTGGAAGTGAATGGAAACTCTCTCCCTACTTTAGTTAGGATTCATCGAATTGAAAATATTACATTATCATATTCGATTGCATTCAGTTTTGGGTCGGGTCATAACACCATTGGTTTCGTATCCATTTACCCTTTTGAGTAATAACAGCCTAAATAACACAGCGCTTAATTAAAATTCATTTAGTAATTTTTACATTTTTAGGGCTCTTTCCACCAACATAGCTTAGGCTAGTGTCTTGGAATAGGTTTTAGTTAACTCTCCAAGACAGTAAAACAAACAAGTAGTCGATCTTATGGTAGGAAAATTCCAATAGTAGCAGTATGCTCTGGGAAGCTCCTCCTAAAGGACTCAAGCACGAGATCATATCCGAACTAGTGAGGTAATCAATCCTTCCTCATTGGGAACGATAGAAGATATACACATATTAACAACAGTAAACCTCAGATTTACCATTGTCGAGGAGCCTGGGGTCACTTGTCGGTAAACTTTGGATTATGTCAAGGAGCCTTCAAGGGGATTGAGATTTGTTACTCTACCCTTGTGTGTGTATCAGATCGTAGACTGTTCCCCCAGGTATATTTGTTTCTGTTGGTGACCTTAGTGGCCATAATCTATAGGGTCTTTCCCAAGGTGACGGTGGAGGGAAGATCCCACTGTACCTGGAACAGTCATCGGCTAGACTCACTTGGACTCTCCGGTGGGTTATCTTCACTCGAGATGGCATAGTGGAGAAACTTGCACCAGTCTGTTTCATTAAGCAGGTTGTTGGGGTAACTGTTCCAACCGCCATTTCTGCATTAAAATTATATGATGTTGGATTTCATGACCAACTAGTTTTTTTAGTGCGGGAATCTATTGTTTGTGTGTGGTTTGACTCCTAGATTTGATAGCGTGTGTTCATTTGTTTGTTTTTACTTTTAGAGACCATAGGTGTGAATTTTGAATTTTAATTTTTAGGTGTGAATTGTGAATTGTTAATTTTATTTTTAAATTGTTAATAAAATTCACTGAAGTTGAATATAATGGAAATTGTTCCGGAATTTACCAACCAAGGAACCCCTCTTACTAAGACTCCTAGTAATTTTCCTTGCTTTGGAAATGTTTGTCCTCCTTATATGGCTACATTTTCATTACGTGGATTTACAATAGGTTTACCGATATGGTTATTTTCAACTTCGTTGGCCCCGAATACTCAAATTATTCCACCTCAACCGAATTCTTCACCTCAACAGAGTTCACCATCTCAACATCACCAACCTTATGTCGACCCTTTACCTTCTTCACCCAATATGTCTTCCTCCCTTTATTCCTCTTCGCTTGGTAAAAGCCTTGATGCTAGTAACCAGGTGACTAAGAAGAAAAAGGAAGGGAAGAAGAAGAAGAAGAAGCAAGATAAGAAAAAAGTCAACAAACCAACCATGGTTGTAAGTGTTAGTAGTGTTGAGGAAACCTCCAACATGCATCGTAAACCCAAATTCCCTTGCAAGCTTTGTAAGGGTGACCACTTCCTTATCAATTTTCCTGGTATTCCTAAGGTCTTAGAAGTATGGTCAGAAAAATCTCATCAACTTACCGTTGATCCATCAACCAATGATAGTCAGGTTCCTGGGAAAAAGGGTAAATTTATGCTTCCTTGTAAGTTATGCAAAGGGAGTTGTCAAACTCACATTTTCCCTCACATGGATGAAGCCTCAAAATTGTTGTAAAACCTTAATATTCCACGGCAAGAACTTCCAACTGGTTACCGTCAACTTTCTCCCAACCTACCATCAACTGACGGAGGGATTGATCTAATTCCAAGTACAGTCGATCCCACTCTCCCTCTGGAGAGTGAAACACACATCACTCAAGTTGATGATCCATTAGTTGATCAAGTGGTCGATTTGATTTCGCATCTGGTCGATCCCACTTTCCCTCTAGAGAGTGAAACTCATACAGCTCTGGTTCTTCTTGTTACATCAGATTCTTCTACGCCAGGGGGCATTTCACCTATTTCTACATAACCCCCTCCAAGTACTGAGGTCTTTTCCTTTGATTGGAATAGACTGACAGAACCTTGTCTTCCTTCTTCCATCCCTTTCCAAATAATTTTGTAGGCTTGTCATAATAATGTGTGTCACACACATGTAGATGAAGGTGCTTATGTTAGTATTTTATCCTCAACTGCTTGGAAAGCTTTGGGTTCCCCTCAACTTGTGCCTGTTACGCAGAATCTGAAAGCTTTTAACAGAACCATTAGTGAACCTTTAGGGATCATTCCTAAGTTTTCTATTACTTTGGAAGGTAAAACTGTTTGTATTGATCTTATGGTGGTTCGAGGCCTCTTGGATTTCAATTTACTCCTTGGGCAAGACTATGTCTATGCAATGAAAGTTGTCGTATCGGCACTCTTTCACGTGATGTCTTTCCCTCACAATGGAAACATTGTCACTATTGACCAACTTTCATTCACTAGTCTTGATTCGACTACCAATAATCCGACACCCCTAAATGTTCCTTATACTAAATTGGTATCTACCCCACCACGAGTTAAGTATGTGGCAACCAGTCCCATGTTTTTAGTTACCGATGCAAGTGAGCCTCTCACTGTTTGATCGACTTCCTTTGACTTAGATCCGGTAATTGACATGGAAAACTATATGGGATTATTTGAACGCGATGTTCCTATCCCTTTTGAGTCCCTTGACATGTGTTCCTTCCAAAGAATTTTTCTTCCATCTGATGAAGACCTTTTGGAAGCCATGATTGAGGAGTGTCCCTTGACATGTTTTTCTTCCAGTTGGAAGCCATGACAAGGTCACTGAGGAGAGTTCCTTTTATTGTGTCAACCTCGTTAAAAAATGAAACATGTCTTAGGCGAGGATAGTTCCTTTTACTATGTCAACCTCGTTAAAAAATGAAACAAGTCTGAGGAGGAAAGTTCCTTTTACTGTGTCAACCTCGTTAAAAAATGAATCAAGTATGAGGATAGTTCCTTTTACTGTTTCAAACTCGTTAAAAAATGAATCAGTTGGTCAGAGGATAGTTCCTGCTACTGATTCAACCTCGTTAAAAAATTAATCAGGTATGAGGACGGTTCTTTTCCTATGTCAACCTCATTAAAAAATGAATCAGTAGGTTATGTAGGTAGATTGTAGAGAGTATATATGAGGACAGTTATTTTCCTGTACCAACCTTGTTAAAAAATGAAACAGATCCATGAGGACAGTTCTTTTCCTGTGTCAACCTCATTAAAAAATGAATCAGTAGGTTATGTAGGTAGATTAGAAATAGTAGTTTATGAGGATGGTTCTTTTACTGTGTCAACCTTGTTAAAAAATGAAACAGGTTCCATGAGCATAGTTCTTTTCCTGTGTCAAGCTCATTAAAATATGAAACAAATCCCCTCCTAGTCAAAGTCGAGTCTTTAATCTGATCTCGTAAATGAACCTTCATTCCATCCAGATATTAGTAACTAGTAGTCTGCTTAGTTGAATGCAATGAAGCTTGGGGGGCATGTGCTCTAGCAAGTTGCGCTTGGGGGGCATTAAAACTTATCTCAAGCATAGTTTTCCTATGTTTCAAGCTTGTGTAAAAATGAAACCATTTTCAAGCATAGTTTCCATACATTTCAAGCTTGTGTAAAAATGAAACCACTCTCAAGCACAGTTTTCTCTTTTTCAAGCTTGTGTAAAAATGAAACAAACCTATCTGAAGCATAGTTTTTTCTCTGTTTCAAGCTTTTGTAAAAATGAAACCTATCTTGAGTCGATTTCGGTTATTATTCTCAAGACTCGTTAAACTCATGAAAATCCTGAGATTATTTTGCTATATTTCATTCTCGTAAAACACATGAAAATGGCGAGTGATTTCCGTCTTTTCCTGCTCATAAATTAAATGGAAATTCGGCCATATGAGTACATTTTTATCCCTTTTTCGAACTCGTTAAAACTTACGAAAAAGTGAAAATGATGAGTATACTTTTATCACTTTTTCAGGCTCTTGAAAATTACAAAAAAGTGAAACCCTGGAGTTATCTTTTAAGCCCTTTTCAGACTCTCTAAAAAAGAAAAGATTGTCGAGTACTTGACTATTCAAAATTGTTAAAGGAAATGAACAGTCGTCCCTTCAGTATAAGTTTACCACTTTTCCGTACTGAAATGGACTATTTACGAAAAAGGTATACGTTGAATAATCATGGTCAATAGAGTTCTCTCTTGTATTATTTTATCCTTTTTCGAGCTTGAGAGACTAAATTTATGAAAAAGTACACCCATGGATTTTCCTTAAGTTTTTATTCTGACTCCCTAAAATTGAAAAACACTGAATTTCTCCTATACTGGACTCGTTAAAATTTAACAGTAAAGGACCTGTCGATTACAAATAGGAACAGACCACTCCTTCTTAGGGTTCGATTTTAAACTAAGTTGGACTCATCCGAAGGATGAGATTATAAACAAGCAAATATTATCCTCCTCAAGCTTGTCAAAAATAAATAGGTACTTTCCAGAAATGGTGGGGGAAAAGAGAGAAAATGAATCCATTTGTTACACTTTGATTTAAAAGCAGTAAACCACTCTTGAACACGACACTTTTTGTCACACTTCTACCTGGGTTGGCAAAATCCTTTGCCTATCAGTTAATCAAACCACATTGAAGGTCTTTAGCCAGTTTATAGGTATTAGCTTAGGGAAATTATTACCAAACCATCTGTAGTGTCGTTATGTGTTCAAGAGGACAGTCAAACAAACCATTCATCTGCAAAAATTTGTCTCCATTCGCATTGACCATCCTTGAGTCAGTCCTTGCAAAAAATTTCTTCAAAAATTGATCTATGGTTTCGTGTCGTGAGCTAGCTTACGATGGATCACTTTTTATCGACGACAACTCATCATCTAGGAAGTTGATCTAGAATCCATCAGTAACTTGGAATCTGCATGCCTTAATGGCAGGTTTCTTGCCTTCGACAACAAGTTGCATCATTGACCTTCGATTGAACGATTCCGTGAAATGTTCGACTTCAAATCACTTATTCACATTTCATAGATTGTACTGAGTACTTTGAGAGCCATTGTCATTATTGGTGGTTTGTCTCACACTTGTTAATAGTTCACATCATTGATTGGTAATCAAGTGGATTCTACCATGTTCGACTTCAACACATTTAATCACATGGCTAGAATCGTACTAGTTCAGGAAGCAGAAATCAAGACCCTGGATCTAGTTTCCACCATCCACGCTGCAAGGAGTTTTATTATTCATTATGCAGTAGACTATTCATTAGAGATGGTTGCGTCCATGTTTTGTCTACACTATTTATGTAATATTAAAATCATTCATGTATCAAAACAAGTTTAGTTATTTTTGATCTGAGTATGGGAATGCCTACCTCAGTGATGATGATGATGATGATGATATATATATATATATATATATATATATATATATATATATATATATATATATATGTTTTGCATTGAATTTTTTTACAGGGTTCTGACTAAGGTTTCCACAGGCTAATCCTTGAAATAATAAAGCACTTCACTCTTCGAATTATCTCAGACTTCGCGCTTTAGGGGGCAATCTGTTACACTGAAATTTTTCACCATGATGTTTTAGTGTCTATATGGGTTCATCATTACTCATATATTACTCCCTTAGAAGTATACAACCCTAAAGTTCCTAAACTAAGTCTTGGATTTGGAGAAAAGCTCATAAAAATTATAAAAAACCTAACTATGCACTATTCCTAGCCATTACCTGCGGTACTGCACCTTTTGTGAAGGAAAACTGCGGTACCTACCGCACGTTTTGTGTATTAAAACTACGGACCCCCGTAAAAGGTAAAATGAGCGAAAAAGTAAGTTCTAGAAGCCTAGCTGGTCGAATATTCTCCCAGCTGGAAGCTTCTAGAAGGTGTTATATGGTCGAAGCTTCACTCCCTCCATTATCATGAACATTCATCCCTTCATTAAAGGAGCCTATTCCTTGGATTTTGGAACTTAATCCCTTGATAAGGGGACTCTATCCCTTCCATTTTGGAGTTGTAACCACTTTCCTTCTCCTATAAATTGAAGCTTTGGTTCAGTTTCAAGGGTACTGACTGAGATTGAAGGGAGTTAGACTTTGAGAATTTTTGAGGAGACATGCTGTAGAGACTCAGACTCTCTTAACTGATCATTATGTGGGAATGATTACACACCCATGTGCATTTTAGCTGAGAGAGTGCAAAGCTTGTCAGAGTAAAGGAAATGCCTGTTTCGGACCCCAGGAAGACCTGTACGACATCAAGGCGGACACGGTTGTAAGGATATTTCTTCATCAAAGATAATACGAATGAATATTGTTTTCTCAATGAGTTCTTTAATTAAGTAGCTTGTTTATCATGTTTTATCAATGATTTATTTAATTAATTAACTTATTTCTTGAATTCCTTGATCATCTTGATAGATATATATCTCGTGAATTAGTTTATACTATGCAGGTGCTATTTATTTTTTCCATGTTTGTGATTGTAGATATTTGAAGACGACTCTTTCAAGCAACTGGAAAGAAGATCATTACGAATAACACTGGACTACAGGTAGGTCTTCAAAACCTCTGTTGTAGCTAATTCTGAATCGAATATTATCTAGAGAAAATAATTTTTGTTTGGTTGTTTGTTGGCTAGAGCGTCAGTAGGACACTCGGGAGAGTATGTCTTGTTAGAAAGAATGACTTATTCGTCCAACAATTTTTGCTACCTTAAATTACGATTTGTATGAATTCTCCTTTGACATAAATGAAATTATTAATTATCATATATATTCATTGTCATCGATGAAAACTTGTTCAATAATCTCCCCCCTTTTTCATTGATGGAAATCCTACAAAAAAAACACACAATCCACTAGGAATAGAAATAATTATCCCCCCTTGTTACAATACTCTGCCTATCTGCGGCTCTCCCCCTTTGAAATCAACAACAAAGAGATGCTCCCCTTTGAACTTATGCTTTCTACTTAAGTACTTAGTGACTAAATGAGACGAGATATTACTCCCAATTGCTATTTAATCTATTCAAATGTCTCTTTGGGAATGTGTTTTTGTGAAAATATCCATAGTTTGTTCTTTGGTTGAAATACATTCCAACTTGACATTTTAGTTGTACTACTTATAATCTTAAGAAGTGATACTTTATTGAATGTGATTTTTTTTTAGTGCATAGTAATATTTTTTTAAATATTTAAGAGCACTTGTGTTATCACAAACTATCGAGATTGGATGATGATATTCTAGATTAATATATCTCAATGTTTGCTTCATTCAAAACTTATGTGCAACATGTTGTTGTTGCTATATCCTTGGCCTCTACTATGGATATAAAAATTGAATATTATTTCTCGTTGAACTAAGACACTACACTATTTACTAGAAATAATACTCCACTTGTAATTTTCCTATCATCGATATTTCTTGTAGAATTTGCATCCATATATATTGTTAGAGTAAATCTTTGCCTCTTGAGTCTTGCAAGCCAAATTCCAAGGTTCCATTTAGATATTTGAATATTATTTTCACCACTTGCATATGAGTTTTCTTTTGGTGCAGCTTGAAACCATGCAACCAATCCCTACTTACGGCATAATTTCCAACTTTTTTTCCATCACATATAGTGGCATGCTAATGATTGACATGTGTAATGTTTGATTTGATTATGAATATTCATCATCTTTGCTCAATTTACAACCTATGACTATGTGGAGTGGTAAATAGTGAAAAATATTCCATTTTCAATTTCTTCAACATCCCCTTGATATACTTGGTTTACGAAATGAATATCTTCATAGAATTGAGAAATTTGTAAACCAAGGAAGAATGATAGTTCGAGAAAGCATAAACATCTCAAATTCCTTTTTTCATTTCCTTTGAAAACTCTCGGCACTTTTACTTATACTACCTCCAAAAATGATGGCATCTACATAAACCACAAAAATTATCCGGTTTTCATTTTCTATCTTGATGTAGAGATTATTGTATGCAACTCATATTTTGAATCCTTGTTTTTGTATATACTTATCAAGTCTTGAATACCAGGTTCTTGGAGCTTGATTTAGCCCATAAATTATCTTCTTCAATTTGGACACATGTTCCTCATTTTTTTTATAATAAGGAACCTTTTGCGTTGTTTAATATATACTTCTTCCTCTATATTTTTCATTTAGAAAGGCTAAGTTGACATGAATTTTATAGACTTTAAGGTTCTTAAAACACGTGAATGCCAAACACATTATGAGAGATTCTAGTTTTGCAACGAGGGAAAAATGTTTCTTCGAAAATCAATACCTTTAACTTGATCATCTCATTTACAAACCAATAGTTTCTCTATTTCTTATTACATGTTCATATTCATTCAACTTTTTCTTTGAAAAATCGTTTGGTGCCAATCACATTTTTATCTTTTGGCCTTGGAACAAGTTGTCATGTCTCATTCTTCTTGATTTGATTTAGCTATTCTTCTATAGCATCGATCAAAGTAGACATTCCCCATTCTTCATGATTTGATTTAGATCTTCTTCCATTGCATGAATCCAATGATTACCTTTACTAGCTTCTATAGAATCCTTAAGCTCTATTTTTAGATTGCAAGGAGAAGTTTGCATGTTCTAGTCCACTTCCTAATCTTCTTCTAATATGCACTCATGTATATTTATCACTAAGAATTAGATTTTTTGAATGATAATTTTGTACAAATATAGATGGTGTATTTATACTACTAGCATGTTTATTTCTTCTTCTTCGATTTCTTCTCCTTCTTAAAATTATCTACTTTTTAGATTGGTTCCTTTGTTTCAATGTCTACTTGTGCTTTCACGTTATGATGCCATAATGGGAAAGTGGTGTGAAGTTCCATAAGAGCTCCACTCACAACACAAGTGAGTGTTGGGCATTAGCGATCCTTGGTGGCTAAGTTTGAAGGATTACGAATCGGATGCATGCTTTGACTCTAAATAAGAACCCGACAAGGGGAATGATAAAAGGAAGAAAATTATCGATGTGGAGCAGCAACGCGGTGCTTCCAACATGAGACATCCCAGAAGGAGGAACCGAAAGATCCAGTAGGGGGAGGGGAGCGCCTCTTTCATTCCCATATGAGGAGTAAAGGGTTCCTTGTTGCGAGTTCATTATCGACAACGGGAGCCAAAAGAACCTCATTTCGGTAGATGTCATGAAGTGGTTGGGTTGCGGCCACAACACACCCACGGAGTCATACACCATCGCGTGGCTTCACCAAGGATGAGAACTGCAGTCAATCGACGGCGGTGTCGCCTTCCCTACAACATCAAGCCCTTCACGGATGAGGTATTATGTGAAATTGTTCCTCTTGATGTTTTTAATGTATTATTAGGCCAACCATACTTGTGGAAACGACATATTGTGTATGATTCACTGGCCTTGAGTTGTTATTGTTACTTTGGGCAATAATTTGTACAGGGGATACCGAGTTAGCACCACCTACCACCATCACTTTGTTTATTGCAAAAGCAATGCGATAAGCTCATTTTCCAAAGCTGGAGATTTTTTTTCCTGATAATATTCTCTCGGGACAAGAAGAAAGACTATGCCCACGACCTCCCGAAACAAAGCTCCCTCCCAGCACGACGATATGAGATGGAAAAGATTCGTGCGGGGAGTACGGGGACATATTCACCTCACATGTAGGGGGTGCCTCTACATTGTCGGGTAAAGCACCCCCATCTATCTAACCTGGGTGTGTCGCTGCCCAATGGACCAATCTATCGGTGCTCTATTCGAGAGAATGACAAAAACAAGAGAGGTAGATTCAAGAAGCTACTATAGAAAGGTCACATCAGGCCAATTTTGTTGAAGTTTGCAACAAGAAACGAGTGAAATTGGCATCCGGAAACAACATCCTTGATCCTAGTGAAAATTAAGCACCTACACTAGAGTGGGGCACACACGAGATATTTTTAGGTGGATAGTATATTTATATATGTGTGTACATAATCTATTTATAAAATGCATGTCTATTTATAGATGCATGTCTATATTTATTATCCCTTAATATAGATGGACAATAAATTGTAATCTATTCCCAATGTGGACTTGGAAATAGTTAACTCAAATGGAAAATTAGTTAGTTAAGTGAATTTCGAGTTAAGAGGTTGGTTGGTGGGACATGCGGGTTGACTTGAGTTGTAATAGAGTTGGAAGTGCGGTGGTGCATGAGTTGTGCAAGTTGTAAATCATTTTAACTCAGTTGAGTGAGTTAAATTGATTATGCTAGTTATAGCTATGCGGATACACTAGTGAGAGATCAAGTGAATTAAATAATAATTAATTCACATGTAGTGATCTCACATGCAACGGATTTTTTACTATTATTAGTTGCATGCATGTCAATTCCGATGGAAAGCTGTAATATTCCAAAATTAGCATGCAACTAATTGGAATATTGATTTTGTTTTATCACCTATCGGCTTAATAAATGGGTAAGGAAGCCCATGCATATTAAAAAAATATGAATAAAATCCCTCATAATGTGAAAAGGGATATTCATAAGAAGTGGATTTCACACCCTCGAGCGCGAGAGAGGACATTTTCATGCGGAGCAAGGTCAAGTTTGACCAAGTCAACGGCGTTGGGATAGGAGGTGGAGAACACTTGGAGAGCACGCGATAGTGAATGGGAGGAAGATTCCTTGGTGGAGGAAACCCTAATGAGTGGGACCCATGGTGAAAGGGCTTCCATGTGTTTAAAATGAGGGCAAGGTAGCCATTTTTATTCATGTTATCGATTATTGATTTCTTGGTCTATTTAGACTTTGTGCATTCTCTTGGCGTGTAGCATAGTTGTAGTCTACTTAGCACTAAGGATTTCTGTTTAGGAATTCGTTCTCCTTTCAAGAGAGGCCTCTTGAGGGGAGCTTTCTCTTCATTTCTCCACATTCGGGCTTTGAACCAAGCATCCTCCTTCGACTACTGTGTGGTTTGTTTAGAGGCAGGTTGTGTTGCGAGGGTGTTGCGATTGGAGGTTACTAAACACCACTTCTTGTGCTTATTTTTCAAAGGAGAAAGCCTTCTTTCCTTTGGAGGATAAGTGAGGAAGAATACAGGGCTTATTTCATCATCTTTGGCACGAGGCCAACCATTTTCCATCATCTCATGGTCTTTCAGTCCCTCTCCTTGACTGTTATTTTTAGTGAGCATTTGCGGTGAGGGGTTGTAAAGATTGATTGGAGGAGTGAGATCTTCGAGTGTTAGGATCGGCCTTTCACTTGGAATATCCATTGGAGGAGGTTTTTTAAAGATTTATCATCATGTATGACCATCTCCATCTGAGTTCTTGAGTTGTAGTTGCTACTCGGTCTTGAGACTACAACTCCGGCATCTTTCCATTTTTTTCATATTTAAGCCAATCCTTCGGGGATTGTCTTGAAATAGTATTTGGGAGCTTAGATATTCACTCCCAATGTTGTATGAGCACACATTTGTATATGCATATATTGACATTTTCTAACGGGATTTGTTCCTTATAAGCTATGTTATCATATGTCCTTTGAGCATTCTTGTGTAGCAGTGTTTTTCCATATTTCATGTACATGTTTCTTGAGGCTAATTTTGCCTATCTTGAGTAACTCTTTCCTCAAGATCTTGTATACAATTTCTTGCTATAACTTAATATGATGAATATGTGCTCTTATTAAATTTTTACGATTTTATGCAACAACTTTGCTCTTTCATTATTGTGTTCATGGATTGTTGTAGCTCCACTTTTGGAATATCTTAAGTTATTCCCAATAGTGTTGATTTTCCTATTTTTGGATATTACGGTGGTATCAAAAGCATAATCTTGGCTCAACTTTGTGAGTTTCGGCCATGGTGCTATCTAGAGACAGAGAAGATGAATAGAAAGAAGACTCCATTATTTGGAGGAAATAAGGAGGAGAAGGCTCTCAAATCTTCTTCCTAAATGCTGTACGAGCATTCGAGGAGATATCAAGAAGATCGGGAAGGGAGATGTGTATAGAATATCCAAGAGGTTTGAATCTGAATCAAACTATAGATTTTCATATGATGAGTGTGAGCATGCAGCCACACATCATGATACACGACCACGATCATATGTCGGTTGTCATGAGAGAGTGGAAGAAGAAGAAATGACTAGGTGGGAAACTCTTAGTGATTTTATGCAAGTAGAAGTTTAGAGACCATATCACTTTTCCGAGTTTTGCGAGATCAAGGTAAGCGGCATGATAAGGGGTAGATTCCCTTCTATCTATTTTTGAAGGTTCACCTACATGTTCGGCTAGAGCTTGGGTGGAAGAACTAGACACCTTTTTGCGGCGACCACCAAATTTACGAAGATGAAGCCATCGAAGTTGCGAGCGCTACATTTTTGGAGAGTACGGCCCATGCATGGTGGATATTTGAGTCCTTTTCTTTAAAGAATACAAATAATTCCTCTTATGATAGGTTCACTAAGACATTAGTAGAAATATTTAATGGAAAATTTTATGAGACACATGTGGTGGAAACAAATAAACCCAAGCAAAAAAAAACCTTGCATGTGATGGAGGAAACTATAAACTCGAGATCCACTTGAGAGAAAACCATGGAGGAGGCTGAAATCTTGCATCATACCTTGCTAGAGGCAAGACCTCTATCTCATATTCATGAACAAGAGGGCATGGAGATCCCTTTTTCAAAAGCGGGATCTAATTCTTGGAAGGTTGCCCATACATGTTGATGAGGAGGAGGGCAACGGCGTTGGAATGTCTAGAGTTTATCTAGCACCTCACGCGAGAGGAAGAGGGAGATATTACTCCAACTAGAGGGATTATTGTGTCATTTCAAGGAATTCCCCCGGGATCTCACATGTGGATATTACGGCACAACTCATGATTTTGTTCCATTGATGATAGGGTGTGAAACTATGGAGTTAAAAGGAGGAGATAGGGAGGATGATCGGCATCATGTGATGATGAGCACACACCCTACCTATTTCATGAGATTGATACACCTAAGAGGAGGCTGGATTGCACGACGGAGAGCGGGGACAAGTGCTGTCCATTCATATATGCGGTCTACTCTTGATGATGATGTCTCATTGCATGGAGACATTTCATCAAGGAGAGCACCGAGATCGACGAGATGATGAGAGATGCTTCACATTTGGAGGCACAATTCATCGATTTCGGAGGAGTGGAGACCTTGGGAGGTAATTGTACGGTGTTGAGATTCTTGGGTAGACTCAAGGAGGAGAGAGGCATTCGCTCAACATCATCTTTACCCACTCTCATTTCTGGGATTACGCGTTGTGGCGAAGCCGGCGGGGAAGGATAACGGCGTTCCAACTTGCATCTTTGGCATGGGAGATGTCAATGAGGAGGAAGACCATATGACGAGATGTTCTTCATGAGGTATCATCGGTGCTATCACTATGGAGGATAGATCCATATTGGAAATCCCAGCTTTATTGGTGGAGTATTCCAAGGATATTTTTGCTTGTATGATCTTGGATGACCAATTGCATGAGGAGGGATATTCGGTCGAGAGATGGGGTCATCTACTACCATGGTAGGATCTTCTTATACGGAGCTTCCAAGCTCAAGGAGAAGTTGCTACTAGCGACTTATGAGGATTTTCTCTTCGAGCCACACTTATTCTAGGGAGAGCATACCACACCATCATGGAGGGGTATTTTGGGAAGGCTTTGAGGAGGAGATGTATCAGCATATGAGGAGATGCATGGATCATGTGGAGATGGAGGATATACATAACTCTTTGGAAGATTTAGCATAGCCACCTCTTTTCTCTTTGAGGATGAGAGGAGACTCATCTATGAGCCACTCCATTTGTATGAGCAAGGCACATGGTAAGGATGTTGTTTGGTTGCATAATGATTTATATAATGAATATATGCATGCCTTAACCATATATGTACGGGGATACTTCCCCAAGGAAGGAGCATTCTTCCTTCTAGACCTCATGGTCTACTTGAGGCCATGAGCATTATTGATGACCACTCCCTAGGAGAACTTGGGGAGGAGATGTATTATGGAGAACATGCTCACTTTGTACCATACATTGTTCACTTTTCTCCAAACATATGAGGAGAGTGGGACGGCAAGTAAGTGGTTGAGAAACCACACTTTTTGTCACTCTCTATTGCGGTTGAGGGTCAAAGCTTTGCATTGGTTACATTTGAGGGACCATTTTCCTTCTCCCTTGCTACATATGGCGGTGAGTATGGTTCTCATTATAGTTCCTTATGTTGATGTTGTTCTTGTTGGGGGGCATGATTGGGGGGAGTGGCACATTGGTTGGGTGTGTCCCTTGGGGGAGAGATTTCCCACATTATTTGCATTGCATGTTCTAATGGGAGCATGAGAGGTAACATGGCCACCATAGCAAAACATTTTGTTCTTTTATGAGGTGAGCCATGGGATCGATTCGATGCCATATGATGGTGACTTCCAACTCATAATATATGGAAGGATTTAGACGACATGTTTCACAACGTTGGAGAAGAGATCCTTGAGTATCTAGTCTTCTTCTTACCACTTGAGGAAACTTTGTTGCAGCCCAAGATCAATAGACACTCTACACTTATCATAAGTGGAGAGGAGGATAACATGGGCTAGGCTCCTATGTCTACCATGTTCAAATTTGAAGCCCACACAGTATTGCATGAGCTCAAGGTGGAGGAGCATTTTCGGGGAGTTGCCATGTTGGGAGGTAACTCATTTTGTATGGATGATAGCTTAGGGATGGGATATTCATATGGGGATGGTAGATCCCAATGCATAGTCAGACCTCATGCCTCAATAAGGCCTTTAGAAAGCCCATTGTTTGCCTCCATGGATGTTTTACATGATAATAGTTATTTGGGATGCACACAAAGCTAGCTTGCATACTTGGGAGGGACAACTTGGAGATGTATTGATGATACATCATATTGATCCCTTGGAGGATTTTATCATATGAGGATGCTACGAGGGAGAGAAGAGGAGGCTTCTCAATTCTATTTTTGCGAGTTGCTTGAGGACAAGCAACATTTGGGAGGGAGGGCTTTGTAATATTCCAAAATTAGCATGCGATTAATTGGAATATTGATTTTGTTTTTATCACCTAGCGGCTTAATAAATGGGTAAGGAAGCCCATGCATATTAAAAATATGAATAAAAATCCCTCATAATGTGAAAAGGGATATTCATAAGAGCTGGATTTCACACCCTCAAGTGTGAAAGAGGACATTTGCATGTGGACGAGGTCGAGTTTGACCAAGTCAACATCGTCGGGATAGGGAGGTGGAGAACACTTGGAGAGACAGTAGCGCGGTATGAATTGGGAGTAAGATTCCTTGGTGGAGGAAACCTTAATGAGTGGGACCCATGGTGAGAGGGCTTCCATTTGTTTAAAAAAGGAGGAGCAAGGTATCCATTGTTATTCATGTTATGGATTATTTATTTCTTGGTGCTGTTTAGACTTTGTGCATTCTCTTGTTGTTTAGCGAGTTGCGGTCTTTGCTTAGCACAAGGATTTCTGTTTAGGTATTCCTTCTCCTTTCAAGAGAGGCCTCTTGAGGGATCTTGCTCTTAATTTCTTCACATTCGGGCTTCGAGGCCAAGCATCCTCCTTCGGCTACGAGCGTAGTTTCTATTTAGAGGATTGGGTTGTGTTGCGAGGTGTTGTAGTGGAGGTTCTCTTGAACACCACTTCCTATGATTATTTTCGAGAAGGAGGAAGCCTTCTTTCCTTTTGGAGGATCAGTGAGGAATCATGCGGGCTTGTTTCACCATCTTTGGCACCGAGGCCAACCATTTTTCCATCATCTACGAGCGCATTCCCACTCCCCTTGACTACATTATTTTTCGGTGAGCATCTGCGGTGAGGGTTGCGAAAGATTGATTGGAGGGTGAGATATTCGGTGTTAGGATCAACCTTTCACTTGGAAGATCCATTGGAGGAGGTTTGTTTAGCTTGATCATCATCTATGGCCATCTCCATCAAGTTCTTGAGTTACGAGATGTTACTCGAGTCTTGAGGCTGCAACTCCGACATTTTTGCCATTTTTTCATATTTCGGCCAATCCTTCCGGGGATTGTCTTGAAATAATATTTGGGAGCTTAGATATTCACTCCCAGATTTTGTATGACCCATACATTTTTATATCCATGTATTGACATTTTCTAGCATTAGTTGTTCCTTATAAAATTGCGTTGTCATAGCCTTGGGCATTCTTGTGTAACGGTGTTTTTCCATATTTCATGTACATGTTTCATGAGGCTAATTTTTCCTATCTTGAGTAACTCTTTCCTCAAGATCTTGTATACAATTTTCTACTGTAACTTAATATGATGGATATGTGCTCTTCTTAAATTTTTACGAGTTGATGTAACATTTCTCTTTCATTATTGTGTTCATGGATTGTTGTAGCTCCACTTTTGGAATATCTTAAGATATTCCCAATAGTGTTGATTTTTCCCCTATTTTTGGGATATTACTGAGAGACCCGAGTTAAGATCTAGGGTGAAATGGAAGTGTAACTATCAATTGTGATATTAGCGGAGCTACCCGGGGTGTAGTTAAAAACACCACGGGATTCCCATGATACTCGAGTAGCGATTGAGGAAGGGACTGAAAATTATTTGTGATTAAGGATTGCATTCATGAGGAAACGCTGCGTGAGAAAGGAAAGTTTATGCAGGAGACAGTAAATTGGCTAAGGGATTTGCCAATTTTTGTATGGCTTGAGTGTGAGACAATTAGGCGATGTCTTGAAAGCTCTTGTGAGAAGAGTTTTTGTATGTAATTGTTTCATGATTCCTTGTGGAATACACAATATATGATAGAGGGGTTTTTGAGCAGTAAGCTTTCTAGGGAATATACGGGTGTTGTGGTTTTTATCTATTCGTCTTTTGCTTCATGTGATTGGAAATTGTGCTCTTTTTAGTGCAAAATATTTATAGGAGTGATTTAGTATTTAACTTTTAGTACATTGTTAGATCGAGGTGAATCCAAGATATAAATGCATATTGTATAATTTATACAAACTTCATCGCCCTATGGGGAACTGATCATGTTGGTGTAGAAGAAGGATGGGACTTGGAAACTCTTGTATTGACTATTGGGTGTTGAACAAGATCCTTTGTACTGGAATAGGTACTCGATCCCACGGATTGATGACCTTACGGACCAACTCAAGGAGGCAAAAATATTTCAGCAATATCGAATTTAATTTTGGGTATCACTAGGTACCAATTGAACCCTACGATGTGTGGAAAGCGCCTTCAAAGCCAAGGAGGGCCTTTTCGAATGGTTGGTCATGCCTTTAGGGTTGATGAATGCTCATAACCTTCATGAGGTTGATGGATGACATCTTGCGAGACATTCACCAACTCATTTTTATTAATATGCTTGGGATGAGATCACGATCTTCGGCCCGGGACTTGGGAAAAGCACCTCCACCACGTTCGACCGGGTCCTCCAAGCATCTTTGTGACAACACAAGTTGTGTGCCAATTTGGAGAAGTGGACTTTTTGGCATGACCCGGGCTCGGTATCCGGGATACATTATTGATGAGTAGGGGATGCATGTGGATCCGACCAAGATCCAATTCATTTGGTATTAGCCGGCCCCAATCACTCTAACATAGCTACTGCGACTTTTTGGGTCTTGCGATTTCTACCATAGGTTCATGTTAGGATTCTCTCATATCACTTGGCGCTTGAGCCAAGTCACCAAGGAGGAGGATCGAAAGCAAGTATTTTGAGTGCTGAATCCTAATGAAGGCGTTTACGTCGAGTTGAAAAATCACCTTTGCTTGTCCCCGATTACTCACATTACCGATACTTGCAAAACAACCATTTGAGATCGAGATAGATATCTCGAGAATATGTTATTGGGGGACAGTTCTTACTCAACGGGGGCATCAGTGGCATATCACGGTGAGACATTATGCAGAAACAGTCGGAAGTAACCCACTTATGACAAAGAGATGTATTCCATTGTGTAGGGTTTACTAGCAATGGAAGCATTACATTTTGGGGAGGAAATAGTCATCCACACATATCATCAACCCTACTGCAATTCATACAAACACAAGGAAGTTGCGGGAAACGATCGCCATCGAAGTGGTCCACATATACGCAACGGTTTCATTTGAACATCAGAGTACTAAGAAAGCGAAGCACCAATAATTTATCGAGACTTCCTCAATCGACGGATGATCGTGGCGCTAACCACCGTGCCCAACTCTTGTGGGCACGAGACTTCTAATTGGTCGCGTCTCTCAAGAGTGATCCATAATTTGGCCACCACATACAAGAGGCTATTGGAGGGTAAGCATGTTCCAAATTTTCACCTCCCGGGATGCATTGCTATGTCACCTAGGACACCTTTGTGTTCCTTCAACGAGCGTTCCAAGATTATTTGGGAAGTGCACTACGAGTCGAGTTTCTAGGCATTTCGAGGTCGAGAAAATAATGGTGGTATTGTAGAAGTATTTCTATTAGGGCTGAACCTTCGACTAGATCTCGGGAAGTACATTAGATCCTACACTACTTGTGCCATTTCCAAACCGAGGCCATCAAGAAGCAAGGACTCTATACTCACGTTGACTACACCTAGTAGACCTTGGGAATCCATCTCCATGGTTTGCATGTCGGGTATTCCTTCTACTAAGCATGGCAATGGATTTTGTGTTTTCGTGGTCATCGACGGATTCTCGAAAATGGTCATTATGGCGACACTACAAGAGAAGAATATCACGGTAGAAAGCTGTTATCACTCAGGTAATTTCTCAAGGTTAAAGAAAGAACTCACCCAAGGTAACCACAAACCTACTTTTAAGCCTTAGGATCTAGCCTTTCTAATGCTGAGAGAGGGCTCTCTCTATATGATTTATCTTTGTTGATTGTATTTGATTTTAGGCTATTTATGTAGGGGAAATTGGTTTTGGTTTTTGATTTGATTTGGTGGTGAAATCACTTACTTAGATGCATATATATATATATATATATATATATATATATATATATATATATATATATATATATATATATATATATATATATATATATATATATATATATATATATATATATATATGTATCCCATTGGGCAAATGGAGTCAATGTGTCGAGCGACCCGGATCGGGATCAAGGTCTAAAGGGAAATGTTTACGGGGAAAAATAGCGAGTCACTTCGAACTTCAAAGGCTGATGATTAAATGGTTTTGATCGGGATAAAGAGGAAATTAAGGGTTCTTAAATCCGGATTAGGAGTGAAAAGGCAGAAGTCGATCGAAATCGAGGGGAGCGATTAAAGGGTTCCCAAATGCTGGATATCAATAGAAAACATATAAATGATAATCAGTAAAAACAAAGTGCTTTTAACATATTACGAAATAAAATTCATGATTTATCATTTAGATTTATAACATATTTAAGAATATATGGAAAACATAATAAATTTGACAAGATAACAAATGAAAATACTTCACTACGGTGGCCCAACACATGAATCCTGTAATATGATGCTTTATTTCCTATGATCGAGTCTGTGACTTGAAATTGATACAAAACCCTTAGGTTCATAATAGTAAAACTACAGAAATTTTCAACAATTAATCCACCCTTAATACTTTAAATGATGAATTATTTATACAAATTCTAAACTAGAATATCTTGAAAAAATATTAAGATTGGTTTACAAATATCTCAAATTGTATTACATAAATAGAACTTAAATAAAGGACACTCAAAAATAATGAATCTATTTGGCACTATATTTAGGGATTTATGGTGACAAAGAAGAGAAATTAAAATTAGATAGCAACTCTTACTTGATGATGAGGCTTCCAAGGCACTAACTACCTCCTTCCTTTGTGCATTTTGCTCCAGAAATTCTCCAAAATTGTGGTTCATTGATACATTTTTATATCTCAATATGAGATATATATGTGCAAAGTGAAATAGGTTATTGTAGATAAATATGTTATTGAGATAAACCTCTCTCTGTTTCCCAAAATTAAGTTCTAGTATTCACGATATACTACGAAAAAATATGTCTAAAACGGGATTTCTCACAATCTAAAAATTAGAGTGTGAAGATGTAAATGTATTTCTCATTTTCTGTAATACCTGTGTAAAAAGTGAGATATGTTTTTTTTATATTGGCCTCTTAGGAACACAAACCTCCTCCGAGTTTTTCAAAATTCATCTTGGATTGGCCATGATAGTTTCTGACAAAACTATGGCTTAAACGAGAAATTTATGGAAAATGTCCCTTCCTACTTTGTTTTCATATTTTAACCTTCTTGTGATTTTAAGCTTGTTTTTTAATTTTACTTCAAATAAACTTCATTGTTCTTTGGTAAATTTGTTTTCATCTCTGTTTAACTATTACTACCTTCGTGTTTACTTTTACTATTTTACCTTGAGTGCTTTGCTCTGACTGCGGTTAAATGTTTCCTCCTTTGTTGTATTTGTATTAACTTGATTTTCTTTTACGTATAGAAACTTCTATTGAAGGAGACCATTTGAATTCATTTTCTTGTGAATTCTCGGAGTAAATAGATCTTTAACTAGTATTAAGATTTTTATCCAAATTCTTCTTTTGTCGATAACACTGTAAAACAAAACAATTCTTAATAAAACCACAGTACGCGAGGAGGTGATTGAAGGCTTTGGAAAGACTGTGGAATGAGATATGGATGTGGAGGTTCAAATGCGGTTGGTAATGGAGTTTCACTTTCGTATTTCAAATGAGTGGGGCTTAATACATTTCACGAAATGGTATAGCAATTTAGCAAATCACGAGGGTTTATAATAGTATCTCGGGAGATACTACATAGCTTTGGAGCGAACCAACGGTTTATCGCACGTGATGAAGGGATGGTCCATGGAAGTTTTGACACATGAGAAAACTTCAGTTGGTGGTTTTCACATAGAAGAAAAGTGGTTAAAGGTTTTATGTTGGAGTAGTGCGATGTAATTCGGGATCGCCGGGTAGCGAGGGGAGGGGATGGTAGCTGCCTATTTAGAAAACTTACAGAGTTTTAATTATCGGACAAGAGGGGAATGCGATGTATGTAGTTATGGTCGTTGGATCTATTTTCACGGAGATCAGATGGTTGATAAAGCTGATCGGGGGTTTGAAGAGGTGGGACCTGGTATGTTATATGCTGGGTGAAATAAAATCTATGTGAAGGTTTTAATTATATATGGGATAATATAGTGGGGGGGGTTATAACATATGTGAATGCTTTAACGATATATGGTCGGGGAATATTTATAAAATGGGGAGTTAATATATATAAAATATGGGTTAAAATGTTAGCGCGGAAGTAATATGTGTGGGATGTTAGTTAAAATAATATTAGGAGCACGGGTTTATTCGGTGGGGCTTTGAATATATTTTAAACTTATTTTAAAAACTATACGACGTGATGTGTTTTTTGCATTGTTTAATTGTAAATGGGAGTTAGCGAATGGAAAAAAGGGATTTATGAAGGAAAATGGTTTATAGGAAGGAAAATAGTTATAATAAGGGAAAGAAGCGCGAGTTAGTTAGGGAAAAGAATTTTTCACAAGGGAGAATGATGTCCAAAGAGAGGAAAGAGATATTAACGAGGAGAAAGTGAATCAGGTAAGAGGGTTTTTGCGAAATTTAAGCAAGGGGGATATTAGTAATAAGAAAATAAACCTAAGTGATGCTTTCCAATGACTTGAAAAAAAATTATACCTACCCTTCTTTATCTAGCATTTTTATTTCCTTTTCTTGGGCGCATTTTAAGCTTGTTAGAAGCCCTTTATTTCTTTAAGTAAGCAAACTATCTACTTCTAATCTTATAGCTTCCAAGGGCTCGAATTAAAGCATTTGAGCTCCTTATTTATTCTTTACCTAACTGCGATGCTACCAAGATTAAGTTGTTTGGCTAGATTTTTATTCTCCATCTAACAACATGAAATTTAAAAGCATGAAAAAAATCGAAGATTAAGCTATTTGACTTATCATGGATTATGGCATTTTGAACAAGTTGCACATAATATTTATTTTGCAACAAAAAGTAAATAGTAGTGGAATTTAGATTTGCATCACTTTCATGTTTTATTTTTATCTCTTTTTTGTTTAGGGTCTATTTTTCTATTATTTTTTTATCTTTGTTTCTTTTTGTCCTTTGATTATTCTTTTTCGGGAAATACCCTCTTTACATTTTTTTAATTTTTCTAATATGGGAAAACAATTTGTGAGAAAATAAAGTATGTACATGTTCACAAGACTAATCAAAGTCAATTCTAAGAATATGAATTCTATTGTTATAGGACCCTAACGGTGGCTTTGCATGGGGATGGTATCTCCTTGTGAGATATCAAGAACATCGTCGACTAGTAGCTTTCGATCCATTGGGCCAATCCCAAACATGCATGTCTTGTGGTAGAAAACTCTTAGTGAGATTTTACACCTTTTTGTATAGCGAAATCTAATGCGAGACTAAAAGTGTTGCTAACCTTCAAAACCAAACTACTAAGTCATCTAATATATTAGGTCATTTTCCTTGGCTTCAAATCTTAATGAATTATTTCAAACTAGATAAAAATCGAAAAGCCCGAAATAAGTTGAAATCCTACCTACTTACTACAATCGAGTTGTCCAAGCTTTGTTGGATTTAGGTAAAATGAAATAGCCAATTCAACCATTTAAACATTATGTACTTTGATATATTTTTTTGCATTTTCTTGTTGATTCTTATCAAAGCTGTAGTTACGAGCCTGTTTGTTGAGATTCAACGAAGATGATGAGCTTAGTGAAAAAGTAAGCACCTTCACTAAGTGGGGCCCATAGGTTATTTTTAGGTGTATGTCTATTTTTAGACATAGTGAGCATATTCTATTAGTTGTAGGATGCTTTATTTGTAGATGGTTGGTCAAATGTAGGAAAATAGATGAAATTATATTTTTAGAATGCTGAGGCAAAGTACGATTTATAGATCGTTGATCTAAAAATAGATACATGTTGATTTTTATTAGCTCTTAATAATAATCCGACGATAAACATCAACTTATTATCTTGGAGCACTTTATTTCGGTGAACACATTTGGAGAAAATCGGTGAGGCAGTTTTGAAGGAATTACGCAATTCACTAGGGTTTATTGGTGGCTTATGTATGGAGGGCTCGAGTTAGAGCGTGAAGTGGCAAAGTTATGACAGGAGTTGGAAGAGTAGTTATGGAGTTGTTATTTAGTTTAACCTCAGTTGAGCTAGTTGCTATCCGTAGTCTAGCTGAAAGATACACTAGTGAGTTAAGTGAATTAATTAGTTAATTAATTCACAACTAATAACTCACTAACTGCGAGAACGAGAAACACTTGATTAACTACGGTGCATGTCGGGTTCCGGTGGAGACCCGGTGGAGAGATAGGTGAAAAGGGGTGAGATGGACTATCCATTGTGACTATAGTGATGCATTCAATGCATTTGACACACATTGGAGTTTCCAATGTGGATTGGCGCGATCAAGGCAAGGCCAATTCTAATTCATTCGGTGGTCTTCTTCGAGCGGGGATTGCGCGGTGGAGCGCGGAGCTGTCGGGAGAGGCGAGAAATTGGTGCATGGAGATGAGATTTCTGCATGACACTTTGTGTAATGATTGTTGATTGTCTTGAGAGCTTGATGTACTAAGCTTTGTATGAGAATTATTACATGATTCCATTGATATACATAATATATGATAGTTGGAAGTTTTTAGCTTTAATATTTCCCGTTAAACAAGCTATGTTATGTGCGGTTGAATTTATTCACATGTGTTTGCAATTGAGTTTTAAATTTCCGCTAAGTTTAACGGTGGAAGGATTATGTATTTTTGCGAGAAGATAAATATTGTGAGATCGGGGAGGATCAGAGTAAGTACATCGGTATTAATAAATTTCTACACTATTAGAAACTTGTCGACAAATGAGAGGATAAGGAAATACTTGATTTCCTTTGTTGACTCATAGAAACTTTTCAAAAGGATCTTCCAAGATATATACACTAATGTTTAATTGATCTAAACAATTGTACATATGTTATGGATGGCCCTCCATGCCATGAAACTAAAATGTTATTTTCATCTTTATCTCACTGCAAACTTTCGAGATAAGATTTGTGATGATATTCACTATTGATTGTATATGTTTGACTATTGAAACGCTTTATCATCTTGATTCTGAAACTACATCATTAGTTAATGGAGTCGAGGCTTTGAATGCATTCAATATCCAACATATCGCATATTGGATCATAAAAAACTTGGGAAAATTCTTTGCGCAACTTATGCCATATAGAATTCCATGGGACTTCATAAACTTCAACAAATTGTTCATCCTTTTATTTAAAGATGTTATACCACATTTCCTTTAAAAGATGTGATGATTCTAAAACATAGTGGTATGGAACTTTCTTGTGTCATTTGATCAGATGTTTCGATAAAATTTGATAATTGTACTTGTGAGCCTGAAAATTATTGATCAAGAGTTTCATTGTCTTCTTTGTTGTCAATGTCAATACCTAAAGACTACTTGATTATTGATGGCTTTAAATTTGTTTCTAATAAAGGCGTGAAATGAAGCAAAACAAAGAGATAAAGAACCTTCACTTATTTCCAAATTTTGTTCTTTTTCTTCCTCACTCTCATAGATGATTTGCATTAGGGCCGATCTTTGTATTCCATCTGCTTTGAAAATGCATTTTTTCATCCTCAAAATAGCTACGATTGCTTTCTGTAAATTTAGTTTGAATTTGAATAACATAATTGTCATCATATTGATCACGATCGGGGAAAATCATTAAATGAAGGAATGTCATCAAACATACACATTAAATCGGTAGATTCCTCTTCCACATTTTTGATCTGCTAAATCCATTTTACGATCTATGATAATTAGAATTAGCGAGAATTTGTTCATGGCTATCAACCTCTTCTATTTCTTCATGGTGATTTTGAACGAAAAAATTCATACAATGCATAGTGATCTCTGTATGCAGTTTCATCTAGTTTTCTTACCAAAAAGTGAGTTTTACCTCTGTGATGTTTTTTCTTATCTTCTTCTTTTCGCTTTCAACTTTTCCTTTACGATTTGAAGATTAAATTCTACATCAAGCTACAATGTTCTGCATCTATACAAGTGTTTTACGAGATCTCTTTCTTTTAAGCGGAAATTCTATTTACGGGATCAAGAGCACTTGGATAATGCAAGAGAGATGAATCATATGAGGAGGTCTAACATTTTCTAGTATTGAATAATAAAATTAATTAAATATGTCAGAAAAAAATTTTTGTATTGTTTCAATTGGATGTATTTTTAACGCGATTATATTCTTACTATGATCACAAAAAATATTGACTTTAATTATCCATGCTGTCAAAGAAAAAAGTTTGACAAACTACATGAAATTTGAGATGCTTGCATTAGGCGATTCTTTAAGCAACTCTTTATTCTATTTTGCAAAGAAAATGCGAAAAAAGTCTGATTCTAATATCATCTTCATCAATCTCAAATAGGTGCGGATAATTCTCAAAACCTTGAATATGTTGTTGAAATGAGTGATGTTATTATTTTCTCCATCGAGCACAGGAAGAAATTTGTAATTGTTATAAGGGAAATCATGGATTATAGGAGGTAAAATGAGGGGCTTATATCTATTAGGGAGACTTTACATAGGTACGGAGATATGCACGGGGATTAGTAATACTCAGGTCTTGATTATTTGAGGAGCTTCTTAATTGGAAAATGATCATCATAATATTCGAGAAGAAATTTTACTCGAAAGGGATTAGGAGGAATTCGTATTTACAATCTTTGAAAGGAAAAATAATTAAAAAATACTCTAAGATCTTCTCTAAAATACAATATACATTGAAAAAACTTTCTTAATGAGAAGAACATGATGTCTTGGATTTTAATCCAAGTTAAAAAGCTGATCTTTCCATAACTTTTTCTTTCTTTCGGGAGTTCATTCCTCCGGTGGAGTCTCTTGATTGTGAAATTGATTTGGAGTACGCACAGGTGGATAATTTTAAACTTTGTGTGTACGATCATTGTCCACCATGCATAGATCGGGAAGCGAGACCTATAAAATATTTTTTTGAAGAAAATGTTAGTTTCGAAATATGGTACGCCAATATGTTATCACTCGGTGAATTTCTCACGGCTAAAGAGAAAGAACTCACCAAGGGTAACCACTAGAACCTACTTTTAAGCCTTAGGATCTAGCAACTTCCCTAATCCTCGAGAGAGGGAACTCTCTCTATATGATTTATCTTTGTTGATTGTGTTTGATATTAGGCTAGTTATGTAGGGAAATTGGTTTTGGGTTTTGATTTGATTTGGTGGTGAAATCACTTACTTATATGGATAGATATAGATGTCTATATCCCATTGGGAAAATGGAGTCGATGTGTCGAGCGGTCGAGGGATCGGGGATCAAGGTCTGAAAGGGAAATGTTTACGGGGCAAGATAGCAGAGAGTCACTTCGGATCTTCAAGAGCTGATGGTAGAAATGGTTTTGATCGAGATAAATAGTCAATTCGGGGTTCTTAAATCCAGATTAGGGTGAAAAGATAGAATTCTAAATCGAAATCGGGGAGAGCGATGATAGGGAGTTCCCTAATGCGGATATACGGTAGAAAACATATAAATGATAATCTAATAAAAATGGAGTGCTTTTAACATATTTTGAAATACAATTCTTGATTTATCTATTTAGATTTAGAACACATTTAATAATAGATGGAAAACATAAGAAAATTGACAAGATAACGAAAATGGAAAAATACTTCAGCTACTGATGTCCCAACACATGAATCTTGTAATATGATGCTTTATTTCATAGTGATCAGTCTGGCTGACTTGAAATTGATACAAAACCCTTAGGTTCATAATAGTATAACTACTGAGAATTGTTTAGCAATTAATCCACCCTCAATACTTCAAATGATGAAGTATTTATACAAATTCCATAAACTATAATATCTTGAAAAAATATCAAGATTGGTTTACAAATATCTCAAAGTGTATTACATAAATAGAAATTAAATAAAGGACACTCAAAAATAATGAATCTATTTGGAACTATATTTATGGATATATGGTGACAAAGAAAGAGAAATTCCAATTAGATAGCAACTCTTACTTGATGATGGAGGCTTCCAAGTCACTAACTACCTCCTTCCTTTGTGCATTTTGCTCCGGAAATTCTGCAAAATTGTGGTCTCGTGATACCTTTGTATAACTCAATCCGAGACTATATATGTACAAAGTGAAAGAGGATTGTGTATATAGATATGTTATTGGGGATAAAATTCTCTCGCAGTTTCCCAAAATTCAATTCCATATGTTCACAATATACTCTTCAAAAATATGTCTAAACTGATTGTACTAAATTTTAAAATTAAGTTGTATGAATATGTAAATGTATTTCTCATTCTGTAATACTTGTGTAAAAAGTGAGATAGGTTTTTTATATGTGGCCTCTTAGGGAACACAAACCTCCTCCATTTATCCAAAATTCATCTTGTATTGGCCACAATAGTTTCTGCAAAACTATGACTTAAACGAAAATTTATGGAAAATGTCCCTTCTGCTTTCTGTTTTCATCATTTAACTACTTTGTGATTTTAAGCATGTTTTTACTTTTACTTTGGATAAACTTCATTGTTCTTGGTAAAAGTGTTTTCATATATGTTTAAACATTATTGCCTACGGGTTTTTACTTTTACTATTTTACCTTATTTGTCTGCTGTTTAAATGTTTCCTCCTTTGTTGTATTTATGTTCTAACTTGATTTTCTTTACGTGTATAGAACTTATATTGAAGGAGACAATTTGAATTAATTTTCTTGTGAATTATCGGAGTAAACATATCCTTAACTAGTATTCACAGTTTTTTATCCAAAATTCTTCTTTTTCCAATAACCTACAAAACAAAACAATTGTTAATAAAACCCTGGTCTCTGAGGAGGTGATTGAAGGCTTTGGAAAGACCTGTAGGGAATGAGATACGGATGTGGAGGTTCAAATGCTGTATTTGGAAATGGAGTTTTACTTTTCGTATTTCAAACATTGGGGCTTAATACATTTCATGAAATGGTATAGCAATTTAGCTGTAACGAGGGTTTACTAACGATAGCTACGGGGTTACTTGCATAGCTTTGGGAGGGCGAGCAGAGCGGTTTGCTATCGTCTGCGGTATGAAGGGATGGTCCATGGAAGTTTTGACACATGAGAAAACTAGTTAGGTGGTTTTTGCATAGAATCTAAGTGGTTAATGGTTTTATTTGGAGCGATCTGCGATGTAATTCGGGGATCGCCACACTAGTAGCGAGGAGGGGATGGGAAAAAGCGCCTATATCGCAAACTTTTGAGGTGTTAATTATCGAACAAGAGGGGAATGCGATATGGAGTCATGGTCGTTGGATATATTTCACGAAGATTGGATGGTTGACGAATTGTCGGGATTTGAAGAGGTGTGACTTGGTATGTTATATGCGGGGGTGAAATAAAATCTATGTGAAGGTTTTAATTATAGATGGGATAATATAGTGGGGGGGGCTTATAACATATGTGAATGCTTTAATGATATATGGTCGAGGGAATATTTATAAAATGGGAGTTAATATATATAAACTATGGAGTTAAAATGTTAGCGGGGAAGTAATATGTGTGTGGGATGTTAGTTAAAATAATATCGGGAACGGATTTATTCGGTGGGGGCCCAAATATATTTTAAACATTTTAAACTATGCAACGTGTGTTTTTTTACATTGTTTAATTATGTAAATGGGAGTTAGTGAATGGAAAAATGGATTTATGAAGGGAAAATGGTTTATAGGAAGGGAAAATAGTTAGAATAAGGGAAAAGGCGGAGTTAGTTAGGGAAAAGAGTTTTTTACTAAGGGAGAATGATGTCAAAAGAGGAAAGGGATATTAGCAAGGGGGAAATGAATAGGGAAGGGGTTTTTACGGGAAATTTAACGAGGGATATTAGTAATAAGAAAATAAACTCAACTAATAGCTCTAATGAATTGCAAAAATTATTACTTTACCCTTCTTTATCCTAGCATTTTTATTTCCTTTTCTTGGGCTCATTTAAGCTTGTTGACCCTTTATTTCTTTAAGTAAGAAAACTATCTACCTATAATCTTATAACTTCAAGGGCTCGGATTATCTTTGTTGAGCTCCTTATTTATTCTCTACTAACTGCTTTGATCTACCAAGATTAAGGTTGTGTTTGGCTAGATTTTTATTTTCTATCTAACAACATGAGAATTTAAAGCATGAAAAAGTCAAGATTAAGCTATTTGACTTATCATGGATTATGGAATTTTGAAAAAGTTGCACATAATATTTATTATGTAGTAAAGTAAATAGTAGTGGCATTTAGATTTGCATCACTTTCATGTTTTATTTTTATCTCTTTTTTTGTTTGGGGTACTATTTTTCTATTATTTTTTTATCTTTGTTTCTTTTTGTCCTTTGATTATTCTTTTAAGACACACCCTCTTTACATTTTTTTATTTTCTAATATGGGAAAACAATTTGCGGAAAGAAAATTATGTACATATTTACAAGACTAATCCAAAGTCAATGTCAAAATTATCCAATCCTATTGTTATAGGGACCCTAATAGAAACCACTGCTAAACACTTCTTTGAAGGAGTGTGGGAACACTTTGTGATCCCACGATTACTATCATCTCGAGATAGGGACATCAGGGTTCCACCCTAAGTACATTTTGGTCCGACTTCGAAACGAGTCCGATGTTGGGACGCTCAAAGCTCACAGAGTCAGCACTTCCATCCCCAATTGATGGCTAGACAGAGGTCGTGCAACGTAGTGATTGTATGCCACATTACGCGCATGTAAAACTCAAAGCATCCACGCACATGGGATGAGAGCCTCCCCTATGTACAACACATCTATAGCTTGGGACCCTCACATGTCTCCGCAGAGCCACAACCCATTTCGGGTGGGCTTGGGATTCCGGCCACCATGTCATAGATTGACGTATAGCCATACCATTTACGGCTACTCAAGTCGATTCGACTCATATCCGATCGCAGCGACAAGGCAAACAAATTAATTAAGCTTATTCGCGCTACATCTTCCAACGAGGTTCATGACATATTGGATAGATTCGGTGCTAAGTACTGGCTCATGACATGATTGTAGCATCAAGTGCCACATAACTTCGGTGGGCGACAAAGTGTGGCTTTACATTTTACGGAAAGGACGCCTCGCTAGACCCCACCGTAGCTTCGCCCCCCTCCGATATGGTCCTACACCATCACGAGGTGTGCAGAGGGAAAATTCCTTTGAGCACGATATTCCACCATTCCTTGGTACGCACCCGGTGTTCAATGTGGACAGCCTTCGACCATACTTCCCACCTCTACTTGAAACCGGCTACGACATTGCGGAATAACTCACACCAACAAAGTTAAACCCTATGACTACATGGAATATACCACCATGGATCATATCATGGAGACAAAAATCAAGAACACTCACCCAACGAAAGATCCAACTATATCGGGTTGTCAAGCTAGCAGCCTCTACACAGGCTAGTGGCTTACCGAGAATTGAAGTTTAGCTTGAGAAGTTTCCTCATCTCATGGAGGAACTCAACGCAATGGGGACCATTTCTTCTACAGGGGGAGGAATGATCCGAGGTGGATATTGGTGGCCACTGCCTATTTCACTTAGGGCCCCACATTGTTTCTTTCAATTTTTTCAATTTCCTGTAGTTGTAGCACAATTTACTATTTTTAGCATTTTTTTCGGGTCTTGAACTTCCGGAGAAGTAGTTTTGAGTCTAAACGACGTTTTTGGGAAAAGCTGGGAGAAATATGGACTTTTTATTGATGTTACTCACATCAAAATTTGTAGTCCTCGAAGTTTATATTTCTAACGAGGTATTGTGCGCGTCAAATAAATATTGTATGCAAAGTTATGTCACAGGCAATTTGATGTACTGGAAAATTTTACCCAACTAAGGCCATAGTTTTGGCGCTTCATCTCCTACGGTTGGAGGTTTTTTGGATGTTTAGGGTTTTACATTGTTTCTAAATAATAAATGGGCCTTCAAGCCTCATTGTAACATATTTTAGAAGGCACTATGATCTATGACATCTCTTCTCGGAGATAAGCTACCATCACTCACTAACTATTTTATTTCCACTATGTTTGTAAGCATATTTTAGTTATGTGATATTAATGAAATGAAGTCTTATTTTTGTTACATCGCTACATTTATGTGTATTTATGTATTTTATTACGTTCTGCATCATTTGGATGAGGACGGCACGAGAAGAACATTGGAGAAAAGATGAGGAGGAACACGAGAGAGAAGATGGGACTACGGCTAAGACATTTTCTCGGTACTTTTGGGATGTGATCCCTAGTATTCATGCATTGAAGGAAATTGGACTATGGTGTCCAAGATTAAAATATCAGTGGGAGGCTCAAGGGAGGAAATGGAGTGATTAGTAGCTTGTTGAAAAGGGATGATAAACCACTAAGTGCTTGTTAAAGAAGTTGATGAACCAGCTTAGTTCTTTCCAAGTAAGTTGATAAATGACTTAGGATCTTGTTGTAAGACTAATAAAGCACTAGGAAAGGGGGAAACTCGATTGGGGTGCTTACTTGAGAAAGGGTTGATAAAACATTAAGTTCTCGGTAAGGAAGTTGATAAACCACTCGAGTGCTTGCCAGAGTAAGCTAATAAACTACCTATACAATGTGATACATGTTCCTAAAGCATGCTTGCCTTGAAAACAAAATAGATAAACCACTATAAATAAATCCATAGCCACGGAAAAGTGAGAAATACACTAGTTGACTTGGTTAGAATTCCAAGAAGCCAATCCCTTTGATTGTGGATCTAGCTTGGGAGTGGATAAGTACTGCATGATAAATATTGTAATGCGGTTGGACTATGGTTGGGCGTGAGATTTTAAATTCACCTTCTATTTACAACATCTCTGGATATTGCAGAATAAGATGTAATGTCTTGTGTATATAATTGAATGTGAAAGAATTATACGATATGTCTTTGATTATTTTTTGGCTTAAAATTACACTAAATAGATATTGCAAATGGTTACATGTCCTTGATGACAAGTTATTTTATATGTTATTATAGCTAAGTTGGAATACTAGCATTATAATAATATAATGATTGTATCTTGAACTACGAAAGAATGTATGTAGAAAATATGATCGAGTGCTTTGCATGAGGTAACTCAAGTTGAATGATAATACGGTGGCATGTTTGTTTCTGCATGTTTATGAACGTGATGGCTCACTACCTTACTTAACAATATAGATTAATTCACATATGAAGAGGGTGAAGTTTGTTTTGAATATTTAAAGGAGCACTTTTCTATAGTTGTGGATCTTTGAGTTAAAAATGATGTGATTGATCTATGATTATGAATACTTGTACACATTTTATGATTTCTTGGTTAAGATATAATGCATGTGCTTTTGTTTCTTCGCTATGGATAGAGATATAATGTAATTCAAGTGCGAAAAAATATTCTATTAATAGGAATTCGATGAAATTGCCCTTGTCTACGCAAGTTTGATGGAAACCCAGACACATATGAGTTCGGATGGCCTCGGAGCAAGATATGAATATAGGGTTGGATACTCTTTCCAAGCCTTAAGTGTTATTTCTCTCAAAAGGATATTTGGGAATTGGATGCACGGAAAAAAATTGCAAGCGTGCTTATTTACCGAGGCCTAGATTCATATTTTGGAGTGCATTTGAGGTGGGTGCCTTCGGAGAGAGCATGGGTGTCGAGGTTGGATTATCTGTAAGAGGTACGCATGTATCGAGAGAGTCCGGGACATTATGATAGTGTGGGAAAGGGATCAGCTCAAAAAACTTTTTGAATGTGGGCTAGTCAGAGATTTATTTGGGGCGTGAACATGTGAGAGTATATGGGGATCAAGACTTTTGATAGAGAGTTATTTATCATGCAACCCATATCTCTCCCCAAACTAGATACACGTATTTTCGATGCAAAACACGAAAGACATGGTGGAATATTCCATGTAGATTAGGAGAAGGTTACATGGACACCATGTGGACGGTGATGTGGATTTATAGCTAGTGAGGTGCCTCGGTGGTGTGACATGTGTGCGAGTTGAATTCACCTACTTGGATGGCCAAAAGAGACGTTTTTGGGTGACACACATATGGCACCTTCTAAGGATGCCACATGGAAAGGTGACATCGACGAAAGAATCGAAAAGGATATAGTTGATGTGGCATTGGGTGACATGGATACTAGGTGGCACACATGGGTAAAGCCACATCGGAGGTAACATAAGGCATGACGTCAAATTTTTGGCATTGGGAAATAGGAATGTTCCCTTTTTCACCTTTAATTTGGCACCTAATGAAGAGTGTTAGATGGGAACTTTTATGGAGATTGATGTTAAAATATTCACCTCGACACACATTGATTTAGAATGGAATTAATCCCTTGAATTTGTGTGGTGGCACATTAGCACTAGGCTCGGTTAACAGAGAGCGCCAAATGGGAAATTTATCCAATAGATAATGAGAACTTCTCCATCTCACCACACTATTTTTTAAAATAATGCTTATCTCTTTCCTTGGAGCATTGGCATTCGCTTGTTGACGAGCGTGGAAGGAGCCACATTGACTTATGGGTGAATGTGGCAAAAACCCCATAGGCTACTTGGCGGTCTCTTGCTTGTTGGTGGGGAGCATGTTTATGTGGAAAGTATAAAGGAGAAAATATTCAAATGGGCATAACTTCTAATCAAAGATATTATTGAGATAAAAATTGTATTGTTGGAAAGCTGCAAACAAACTTGGTGTGATGTTGTCATTTGTTTTGAGTTTCAAATAATTTGGAAAAAAGAATGACATAAAGCTTTAATGTTCATATGAGACCTTGAATATTAGGTTAAGTTTTGATGTAACACCTTCCACATGCCAAAAAATACCTAAAGTGGTGGGGAGGATGTGTTATAAGTGGTATCATAGCAAAGGTTTGACACTAGATGTGAAGATACTCACATGCACACACAGGGTTAATTCTTAATTGAGTATTTTATTTTTAAATATATACTAATATTTGATGTTTCATATGGTTTCACATCAACGTGCTTATTTGCAAATATTCCAAGGTGATGGTACAAACACATCTATTCACTTTCTTAGTTGGCTAACGACTATGTGTGTGTAATAGCACATAAACGGACATAAAGAAATAGAAAGAGAGAAAAATTATGAGAAATAGGATGGAGAAATATGGTTCAAAAAGATCCCAACATGATCGAAGAATATTCGGTTGGGAAAAGGAAATAAGAAGAGCTCTCTTGATTGGTTCTGGACACCCTTAGAATCCTAAGAGTTGAGCTGAGAATTTGCAAAGTAGATAATGAAAAGATTGTTAAAGCACGAAAGGAAAGAAAGAGGTAAATGTTGTGATATTGCGAGCCCCTATTGAACCACTTAAAGGTAGAAACAATAGGAACTTGGTGCCGACTACACAGATGAAGGCACAAGTAAAAACTTAGCCAATCAAATGTACAAAGGCAAGGTTGGATACCGAAGATAGGAGGAAGTGAGTCTATTGAAAATACGTAAACATGAAATTGAAGGAAAAGTTTTACTCAACACACTACGAAAAGAGAGTTAAGCCTTCGACGATCATCAACTACGCGATTAATAGATACCATCATCAACAAAAAATATAAATATTGGGTTCTGAGAATAATTTAAGAAGGCAAAACCTTCTACATTTGATGGAGGGGGGTGAAGAAGGTCGAGGGAGCATAGGCACGGTTATTGGGGATGAAAAAGTATTTGGTGCACTATTACTTAGAGAATATGAAGGCTAGAATAGTTACTTTTAGATTGAAGGAAAAGGATAATAGATATTAAGAATACATGATTAATTTCAGAGAATTAGAAAATGGGTTTATCTTGGAGGAGATTTGAGAGATATTTCCGAAAAGTAAATATCTAAAAAGTCTTATGTGGAAATTGGCAACTCGAAGTCTGAAACGAATTCTTGGAGCTACTAAGGTATGCACCTTATATCAAGGATAAGGAAAGGTAAAGATCCATAGAGTATCTCGGTGGATTACCACAATGTTGCTAGTCAAAAACCTTGGAGGACACCATCAGAAGATGAGAGTACCATTATGAATAGTCCAAACTTCAGAGTTGAAGTGAGATTGATTGGAAGAAGAAATATCGAGTCCAATTTCAAGGAAAAGGGTCTAAGTCTTAGATGCAAAGTAAGGAAGATAAAGATAATTTCACTAATTCTTCCAGGAATGAACATCAAAAAAAATCCCACAAAAACTGTCTAGAGGTTGAAGGGTCTAGGAATCGGATTGTATAGTATTGGATTTGTAGGAGAAAACCATATGCATAGGGAAATTTCCTTAGGAACAATGGATGTACAAATTTCTGTCATACAAGAAGCAACGATAGTGAATGATGTGACTCAAACCTACACAAATTTATTCTAAACTAAATAATAGACGGGTATACCCGGTCGACCATATTAATACAAATGAGAAAGGCATGGTCATAAACCAACCTGTTCAGTGCCATTCTGCCGGATATAATTTGAGCTATATCAACCTAAAGATTGCAAAGAGATGTAATTTTTCAAAACTTGTGAAGAATAATGGTTGCTTCAGCGCCGCCAGGACAAAGGGCATGCTTCGATAAATATGGTGGAGTCTTTCCTGTGGAATTAATGGTATAACCACTAAAACTATACAGTTACTAATATCATGATCATATGATGTTTTTAATTGGCATGGACTATGTATTTTATTAGTATTTATTGTTCTTTTGACAAAAACGCCTAGAATGCCTTAATTCTGATTTTTTTGAGAAGATAATGATGTAGGGGATAAAGAGGTCGATTGCGCTCGGGGAAAATAACCATGAGTGGCAGGTTTAGCATAAAGGGTTGTGTGTTGTATTTTACTCTATGATAAACTAAGGAGTTCAAAGGCAAGGTGGACCAATATGGAAATCACCGGTGTTGAAAAAAATTTAATGATGTATTCTAGAAGAATTGTTGGGTCCACCACCCGGAAGAGACATTGAATTTACCGTTGAATTAATTTTTAGTAACAATGCCAACAACAAAGACTCCATATCACATGAGTATGCATGAATTCATAAATTGAAGTTGTAGCTAAAAGAGATGGTATACAACAAATACATTCGTGATGTATCATGGGATATCCCCAACATTGTTTTTCATAAAGAAGGATGGAAAACTATCACTAGGTATGGAACTAATGACAACTAAATAATCTTTCTGATGAATAAAAAGTCTTTGGTGCCTAGAATAAATGACTTATTTGACCAGGCGAGAGGGCGATGATGTTTTCCAAAATATATTTAGGGTCTAGATAACATCAAGCCATAATTAAAGATGAATACATTCACAAAATCACCTTTAAGATAGATATGGACCCTCTGAGTTTGTGAGTAGTTACCATTTGGGATTACAAATTCGCCAACCACATTCATGTGCATTAAGAAAAAATGTCCTCATAACTTATTTGAATAAATTTGTGTTGGTCTAAGTAGATGATATCTAGGAATAATCAAAAACCAAATAATAGCATGAATACCACCACAGAGAAATATGACAATTACTAATGGAGCATAAGATGTATGTAAAACTTAATAAGTGTGAAGTTTTCCAAACCAAGGTTCACTACGTGGGGCATGTCATTTCAGAAGGAATGGCTTTAGATCCATAAAATATCCGAGGTTATATTAGATCCACTCCTAGAATGTTAACGAGAGGTTAGATCTTTCATGGGGTTAGTTGGATATTACGAAGGTTCATTCGATCCTTCTCGATGATCGAGCATCCAAACATAGATTTGCAAAGGAAAAAGATTCAAATTTTAGTGGATGCTAAAATTTGCAACCAACTTTGAGGAGCTTAAAAAATTACTCACATGTGCACCATCTTAAGAATAGAATATGCGAAAGGAGGACTTTGTGGTTTGCATGGATGCAAAGAAAGGACTTATTGGAGTGTTTATGTAATAAGGATATGTGTTTTACTATGGTCAAGAAAATTTAAATGAAAATGAGAAAATTGTGTCACCCATGACTTGGAGCTTGCAGCAATAGTGCACACTTTAAAAATGTGGAGGCATTATCTATTGGGAACGGTTGTGTTGATGACAAACCATGGGAGATTAATATATTTTTGACCAACCTAATTTAAATGCAAACAAAACTAGATGGTTATCTTTGATAAATGAATTTCATTTTGAGATAAAGCACATCAAGGGAAAGAAAAATAAGATGGCGGATGCACTTTCCCCGATGAGTCTACAAGGAGGCTCATTTTGTATCCATGAGTACTTGTGTTATTGACATCAAGGAAACGATTAACCCGGGCATTGTCTCATGATGAACAATGCCAACATGTAAAGAAATGTTTGCGAAGGAATTACAAGGATCCGCAGGCGGGAATTACCGGCTCACGCCGGTGATGGTATGTTGTTATTCGAAAATAAAGTATGTGCCTAATGTATTTGATTTGAGGGCTCATGCAGTTAATTCCATAAAAAAACTTACTTCGGTCATCCTAGTTATCAAAGTATGATAACAATCATAAAGATTGGCTAGGATTGAAGAAGAAGTTTTTGAATATATTACTAAGTGTTTTGAGTGCTAGCAAGTAAAGGTAGAATGTAGGCATCCAACGAGTTGTTGTAACCAATATCAATCCCTTGAGTGGAAGTTGGAAGTCATATATATGGACTTCATTATGGGATTTACAAATATAGGTAAACATAATGTTGTCATTATGGTGGTAGTGGACAAGTTGAGTGGGGCATCTCACTTCATCATTGTCAAAGTGCACTCTAAATCTATTGATATAGCTAAGATATTCATGAAGGAAAAAATTTGGATTTGCATGGTGTGCCTAAGAAGACTATCGAATTGAGATGTTAATTTCACTTCATTTTATGGAATTTGTTGTTTTCTAGTTTCGAATCTAGGTGGATTTTAGTACCATCTGTCATCCTTAGACATGAGATGGCCATATAGAAAGAGTGAATAGAATTTTTTGGAGAACATGTTGAGGATGTATGTCATGCATAAGCCAAATAAGTGTGAATATTTCCTACCATTGGTGGAGTTGCATAAAATAATGGATATCATGAGTCACTTGAGGATGAGTAATTCGAAGCACTATATGGCCAAATACAATAGTCCTGTTAATTTGGGATGACCCGATCATGAGACTAATTCTTAGACATGATGTTCTTTGAAGGAAATGGAAAAGGGAAGTGGTCAAGACTTGAAGGCAACTTAGTATATGAAAAAAGGGTTATGTAGACCAACGAGAGGATGCACAAATAATTCCAAGTGGGAGAGCATGTGTATCTCGATTATCGAGGCAGAAATACCTCACTCGAAAATGGGGTCTTGTGCTAAGGATTGCTTTAGATTTTGTGGACCTTTTCGGATCTTGGAAAGAGTGGAGCCAATGGCCTATAGAATGGCCTTGCCACCTACGGTGAATGCACATTATGTTTTTCACGTTTCATTTCTTAAGAAGTATTTACATGGTGTTAATCGTATTTTTTATTGGTTTTTTATACGAGTGGAACATGAGGGAGAGTTCCAATAAATAGTGTTCATATTAGACGGAAGTGAAGCTGACAGTACGGAATTGAGTAGTAAAGAAATTCAAGGTGCGAAACTCTGGTCCACAGTGAATACACTTGGGATATTGAAGAAAAAATGAGGGGTTTTATACCCATTTTTGTTTGAAGAATAAGCAAATGTAAGAGTTTTTATATGAAGCTCATCATTCTCTTTAGTTGCATAAATATAGAAGATGTTGTTTCTTTAAGGGGTTGACGTTTTTAAATCCCATGTGTTAACCCCTAATTTTTGTAATGATAAATATTAATATGATTGTAAATAATTTTTAATATCTTTTTCGAATTGAAGAATGGGGCCAAAATCCATTATCTAAGGGAGGGATGTGAGTGGTTTGGGTTGGCATGGTTGAGCACCCATCACCCGAATAGTTGGCTAGAAAGGATGGGTGGGAGATGCATTATTCCTTTCTATTACGACATGAAGGGGAGGAAATGAACAACATCATGGGGCATGAAGATCCTGGAAGAAAAATAAGGAATGACAAGCAAAACGGGCCCTCGGAAACACTAGAGGAAACAAGAAAGGGATGACATGAAAAAATGTTGGAGAAAAGACAAGGTGGAACACGGGAGGAGACAAAAACTATTATTGAGACATTTGTGAAAATTTTTGGGATTTGATCCCTAGTATTGATGTGATGGAGAAATTAAGCTATGGTTTCCAAGCTCAAAATATATCGGTGGAAGGCTCGGATAAGTAGCCAATTGGGTGATGAGTGCTTGTTGAGAAAGGGATGATAAGCCACTTAGTTCTTGCCAAGTAAGGTTAAAAAATCACTCAAGTTATTTTTGTAAGGCTAATAAACCACTAGGAAGGGTGGCAATCCACTAGGGTCCTTGCTAAAAAGGTTTAATAAACCATTAAGTGCTTGCTAAGGAAGCTAAGAAACCACTTATTGCTTGGCAGTAAGTTGATAAGCCACCCAAATAGTGTGCTACGGAGTTCTTGAAGTGCTTTCCTTGAAAACACAGCTTGATAAATAACCCTGTCCATTATACTCCTATAAAATAAAGCAATACCAGTGACTTGGTTAGAATCCCTAAGAAAGAGATTCTTGGATCATGGAGACTGGCAGGGGTATCGGCAAAAGAAATGTTGTGGTGCGGTTGGTCTAGGGTTGGGTGGAGAGTTTAGGTCCCACCTTCGGTTCTACCCATCTCTGGCTATTTAGATAAGTGTAATATCTTATGTATATAATTTAATGTGAATGAATTATCTAATAAGTCTTTGATTGTTATATGGCTTAGCATCTGCTTTGAATTTCCATTATGAATTGTTGCATGTCCTCGAGGACAATTTATTTTAGATTCTCTTGTATCTGATTTAGGTCCCAACATCATAACAATGTAATGATTTTTTTCTTGAACTACATGAATGCTTGTGCAAATATGACATGTTGCATGAGGTAACTCATCAGCTTTACTATTACCGGTGGCATGTTTGTTTCCATGATGATGAACTTGATGGCTCATTTATTTACTTAGTTGTAGATTTTTCATATGAAGAGGGTGAATTCTATGTTGAAGAGTTAAAAAAGGAAGGCTCTATTAGAGTTGCACCTCGTTGAGTTAAGAATTATTTGATTATTCTATGATTATGCATACCTATACATTTTATGATTCCTTGAGATTTATTGTGCGTGCATGGCTTGCAGTGCCTTGGTTAAGATATAATCATAAGTGTTTATTATTGGATAAAGATCTATTGTAAATGAAGTTTGATAAATATTCTATGCTTAAAATTCGATGTAAATTCCTTTATCTTCAAGTTTGATAACAATATGGATGCATCATGTGACAAAAGTCCTCAAATAAAGAGATATGTATTTGACGTCGGATACTCTTTCTAAGCCTCGAGTGTTATTTTCTCATCCAAATATATAGGAATATGACACCTGGACAAACATCGCAAGCATACTTATATGCAAGTCCCATATCCCCGAATTTTGGGAGCACATCAAGAGTGGGGCCCCTTGGGGAGAAGACGTGGTGTCGGGTTCGGATTACCTGCATAGGTGGATGTATCCGGAGTCATATCGGACGTTTGGGAGTGTGGACAAAAGCATCAATGTGGGAAACGGATGTAGGCTAGGCCCATATTTGTTTGGGAGGAGGTGAAAATATGGGAGTCTAGGGATGCGGGAATTGTTACGGGGCTCCAGACTCTTGTACAGAACTCTAGGGACCCAAGATGTTACGAGGACTCTAGGGATTATCTAAACCACGGCCCTCCGGGAATCAAGAACTTCATCCCTTCTCTTCTCCTTCTCTTTTCTTTAGCACTATCGGCGAATATTTCATGTTGAATTCTCATTTCTCTCTCTCCTTTCTCTCATTCTCCTCTAGTTCACTTAATTCCACTCCCTTCTAGTTCCTCTACGGCCCCCTTTCCCCTTCGTGCTCAAATTTTTTCTTGGTCTCTTCCTTGGCCACCATTGCGCATTAATCCTTCTTGTCTTATAGTATGATTCCCCTTCATAAATTCCTATCATTTCTTTCATGTGGTTGTTCCCAAGCAACTGGGCACACATATCTTTTTCTGGTCATTTAATTTCAAAGCTCTCTTTCTTCAATTCCTGCACCAACCGATCTTTAATGGTTGTCTTGTGGTTAGGTTTCTCCCTTACATAAAAAATAAGTGATATCAGCAGAAAACTCCCTTCTAGCTGCGGAATCTGTGTCCCCCAACAGGTTCCATTTTTTGTTTCAATTAACCAGTACAACAACTTCAAATGTTTATGATGGCACTTGCATGAGAACTTTTTGGGTGGGGATGTCACACTATAACCTCTAGGTGAACCCATACATTCCCCACACATGACCCACATAGTATATCAAGGGAGTATTTGAACCTCAAACTTCACGAAGACTTCATATAACGGTGATCGAAAATCAAGTTACCCCTTTGGGGAATATAATTAATAGCATATTAAACATAAAGAGAAATGAAAATACACATAAGGATATACAACAATGTGAAATATTATTACATTCTTACAAGAGGGTGCTTGTAGATTCATAGCTAAAGGTGGTGCATTGGGTTCTGTTATTCATACAAAAATAATTTAATAACATTGTTAGGTCAACTAGACATTACAACTTATATAGGCACACATACACATGAAATATTACAATCATAGTGTTCATCGAATCTTGTACAAATTATTTACGAACTACGTTTTTGTGTATGGTCTTCTAAATACGGTCTATATGTCAAATTTTATAGAAAATTAATATTGTATATTGAACATACAAAATTTCATAATACTTTATAAAAATACAAACTAGTAGATATAGATAGACACGGAAAATTACCACCTTAGTGATTGGTGAAATTCCAATGGCATATGTGTGTGTGTGTGTACATGTATGTGACACACACACACACACACACACATGTGTGTGTGTGTGTGTGTCTACACATATGTGACACGCACACATGTGTGTGTACATGTATGTGACACACACGCATGTGTGTGTTTACATGTCCTCATCCTGCGTATACATGTTATGCATCATGGGTGAATGGATCCATGTGCATCACAATTCCCAAAAGTCTTGTTCTTTCATGTGGGTGTCCTTCGACATGGCAATCAACTACTAAAATTAAACTAGGTCATAAACTACTATAAAAACCCAGTCCACTTGTAATTCTTGATTTGTTGTAGCTTACTCTAGGCCTACAAGCACTATAAATGGCTAGTGATATGTGGATAAGTATGTCTTTTCCCATTAGATATTGTTTCCACTTCTTCACCGGTTGCACCGGGGGTATAGAGCTCGCATTGTGTAGGTAGTGTAGTTTTAGAACCACCCCATTCAATACTTCAAAATCGTAGCATATGGGCCTTCCTCCATCAAAAACTGCTCTGCCAACATTATAGCATCTATACGCACTTCGAATGAGCGCACAAGTTTAGTAGTGTCAAAAATTTTGTTTGATTGATCTTCTTATTTAACTTCTCGAAAGCCCTTTTTTTACTTTTCCCCCACTATAATATTTTTAGCCTCGATCTTTTAATGGCATGGAGTGGTGCTACTAAAAATGAGGCTATGAAATTCTCATGTGTTTTGTGACCCCATTGAAACCCCTAACCTTGAAAACATTAGTAAGCACTAGCGATTCATGATTTCATCTATTTTATAAAAATCTATATTCAACTCTCCTCCATCCATAACATACCCCAAATACAGAAGTTTGTTGTGTGAATTCACTTCTTGAGATTTTTCAACAATTGGTGCTTATTCAATGTATCTAGAATCTACATCAAATGTGAGAAGTGCTCCTCCCATATAAGTATATGCAATTTATAATCTAAATAAGCAATAACAAAATGAATCTATAAAAGGGTGCAATATATTCTTCATTAACCTCATAAATGTATTAGTGCATTTCTAGGCAAATGGCATGACAAACGACTCTGTCTAAACATTGTCTAGTTTTCATGACTTTGGTTAAAAATCCATTTAAAAAAAATAAGACCAAGGTCATGGGACACGTAATCCAAGCTAAATGTTGGTAAAAATATCCTAGTGGGTGTTCATTTCGGTTATTATGGCTAAAGGAAATTGGAAAAGGCAATAGCAAAGGCTTCGGAAAGGAAAAATGGAATTTTGGCATTCTATTTATCAAAATAATGGAAATTAGGAGGAAAGTAGGGGAAATTTCATAGATTTCATGTGAGGACTAAAAATGAAGGAAAATAATCGAAAGTGAAGAAAATAGAGGCCTTATTGATAAAAGGCTTCTCGACAGCAGGATTGACAAGCTTTCTCATACCTTTGTCAAATTCATTTTTGGAGCTCTCATTCTATTCTATCTCTCTCATACTCTTGGAAACTTAAATTTTCTTACTTGACACTACGGAAGTGTGTCATACTTAAGATTCAAGACAAAAAGGAAAATTAAAAGCAGGAAAGGGTAAAAGTACATCGGGATCGGCAACTACAATAAATTTTGCTTGAAAGTACCAAGTTGCATGTATGATTTCCTTACTATTTTTGGCATGCATAGCATATGTGTGGTTATTTGGTTATGATATGTCATTGGCATGGGGGATTTCTGAATTGAAATTGGTTTTTTTCCCTAGCCTTTCCATTTGGATAGCCATGGTGTTACGGGTTTTACTTTTTTCTGGTTGGTTTTCTTGTGCCTTTAGTTGTGGGTTGAATTATAGTTCTGAAGCCTTGGTTGGAAAAACGCTCTAGAATCCATGGCAGATTTGGTTGAGTTGCTAGTCTGGAATCCTTGGTTGGGGGAAAAAATTCTATGGAATTCCTTGGTGGGTTGAGTTACTAGTCTTGGAATCCCTAGTTGGACAAACATTGTGAAGACGGTGGCAGATTGTAGTTGAATTCCACTAGTCTTGGAAGTCTGGTGCAGAACAAATTCTGCGGAGCCCTGGGCCCGGCTTGGGTAGAGACAAATACGGTGATGGTTAGTGATGTGCAATCATGAGTTGGAATCATTGATTTAGGGTTGAGGTGGTTTGGCCTGGAAACCCTGGTGTTAGTATAGATCTTTCGTCGTAAAACATCTTTAGCTACGCATAACAAATAGCCTAACATCAATTATGTTTGCCAAAAACATCTTTAAATCTACAATTAGATGATCCAAATAATGTTGTACAAATCCGGATCTAAGCATAAAAGACATGAAGCGAGATAAAGTTAAATATGGCTCCATGCATCCAATAGACAAGACAAGAACATTGTATGTAAGAAAGAACCTTTATTTATATTTAAAAGAGATATACAGAGCAGAAAACAAGGTGTTTTCAGTTCTCAACATCAGACAGTTCTTGAAAATCCTCGGCGTTTTGAATCTAAAAAATTCACTCTCTCTTATTGTGGATGAAACCAAAACAAACATATAACTCAATATAAGAACTCACAAAGGCAAAAATGGAAAATAGTGATTAAGTGAATCAAGAGTGATCTAATACAATGGGGTGACAATAAAATGGGAAAAACCAACTTCTAACACTAACAAAATATTGGGATTCTTCATTCAGTGCCCAGATAAAATGTGACAATCAATTCTAGAATCTTTACAGAATGATTTTATTATATTTATTTGAAGCAGAAAAAGTGTGACTTGTTAATTATACTACATTTAAATATTAAATAAATATGGTGGTATTTATGCTTCTAGAGATCGTGATTTCATTGTAACTCCGTATTACTACATTATTTAAAATATTCGTAAAACTATATCTTCTTTAAACAACCATTTGTCATAACCTAGATGATAAACAAACAACATTGTCATTCATTCTACTTTGACAACAACAGAAACATTGACCTTCTACAGCATTACAGCAAATGTATTACCGCAGCTTCGTTCTCTAACATTATCATTAATACATGTACCACATGTTCGTTTCTTGTTGGTATATGCGTTAACTGCTTGTTATATATGGTGGTTCTTCAAAAACGTTTGATCAATAGTCACGTATTAGGTGATTGGTAGAAGTCTTATCTGCCAATAGAAACATGTAATGTATCAAAGTCTTTATCCACTGGTATTTCTTGGTCATCCTCCTTGTTTCTCTGTCATAAACATATAGTTTATATCCTTGATATTTATGTTAGTTCTATATTTTGGACCTTGAATAGTTTTTATAAATAATGTGTCATAATATCATCCATTTTGAATATAACTGAGCATCCTGATATATAACGATATATATTAATCAGATTATAGTTAATGATGGCTATCATGCTGTAACTCTAAAGGATAGAATATGAACCTGTTTTTAAACTTCATGACAATCTTTATAGAATATTTAGGTAAGTATATATCATGAAATATAGATTAAAACAAGTCATTTTTTCAAAGTATTGTATGATATATTACTTTGATGTTAAAACAATTTTACCGTTTTGATCTGGCTAAAAAGTATTTAAAATCTGTAAATTATTGCTTTGCCTTCTAAAAGGTCCAATTAATGACACCTTTTATGATGAAATACGAATTCAATCCTTGTACCTTATCTATCTTCACAGCGGGCTCAGCAGAAGCATAACAAGTAAATGCAAGATTTATCTAAGAGTTAACGTCCTAGGAGGAGAAATTGAATTGCTCTAGAAGTTCAACTAATTTAATATTATCACTAGTTCCACTTCTCTTGATATATATGGAGGTCAGTCTTAATAAACAGTATCTGCAATAACATTTTTAGATTAATAAGTACTACAATTACAGTCATGAATTTTGAAGTGATATTAGAGCATGGTTCCATTATCCCTTAAGTGATGTCTAGTTGTTCTCCTTGGATGAATGTGTTGGTAATACATGTGGATTTTAATAAATTCTTTATGCTGCAGTCTTTATGTGTGCATGTATACATAGTAGTGGTCATTATTCGCAGTTTTGACAATGTAGGAGTTGATGTGTTATTGTTAATGGGATATTCATGTTGATGTGCATGTTGGTTGTATATGCATTTTTATGCATGTATCGGTGTCTATATGTTGATATGCATACATTGTCATGGTCATAATTATGCATGTATAGTAGGCCATACATGTCGTTGTGAGGGTCATTGTATGTGTATTTTTGTGTCATCATTATGTTGTTAGTTTTTTATGACGGTAATGTGTTAGCTAAGGATAGAACGAAGTGGATATCCAAAAGCGGAGGTTGGTATGGTTTGGGAGTGAGAATCGTCACTCGGTTTGTATGTTGAATGCGTTACTGTGGTTAATGGTTTGTATACATTGATTTCTTTCTGTCTTTTCATTGTCATTTATTTAATGATACATGTAGTGATATAATGAATGAATATGATCATATGTACATGATATGTAGAATGATGTGAATAATCATCTTTCTCCTTCTGTATTTGTATTTATTTTATTAGTTAACAGTTAAACATATATGATGTTGATAGGTATATTACCTGTTGTTAACTTGTTGTTGTTATATGATAGTTAACTTGATGATTGGGGTTATTTATTAATATCTTAAAGTTATATGTGTCGTGGTAATTTGGATAGCCTATGCGGATGGTTAGGGTTATGACATTCAATTATGAGTCGGCCTATTTGTGATATTGTGTTGTACTAATCCTAGTGACTATGCATATGTGATTGTTATTCATGAATGACAATTATTTGTGAAGTTATGATCTAAAAATGTTAGCTAGTTACGTTATGGACAACATGACTTTTTTTATGTTTGATTTGATATGTTGTGAAGTTATATCATGCTAAGCTAGATTGATTGTGCAGGACAAAGATAGCCTCCTAGATACCATTAATTATTTGAGTTTGCTTATGTTTGTCTACTTGGTATTTGAGTGTTTGGTGTCTATTATGTCGTCTAAATGTTGTTTGAATCTTTGATTATTCCATGATATGAGTTTGTATCTATAAGATTACATGAAAGAATGATCTTGTTTTGTGAGTGATACTAACATAGGATAGTAATTCTGAGACGCTCATATGTACTTGAGTGTAAGTGGGTGTTAGTTGTATTATTATGGTAGAAATGGCCTTGATTTATTATGATATGTTTTTTGGTATGGGTAAAGGTTGATTTCAAATTAATGGATATGTTGTCTTGATATTTGCTTTGTTGATCTACATGTGTGAACGAGTTGCATGTGACTTGCTTCGTAATAGCATGAAATGTGATTGATTTTTATATAAATAACGATTGAGTGATGTGATAATGCATAATAAAGACTTATTTGCAACAAGATAAATAGTTAAAATACGTAAATTGGGTGATAATTCCTTTGGATATGTTTGGAAACCACAATTCCAAATGAATGAGTGTTTTGCATGAATAAAGTTCTTCTTGATTTGTCGACATTATGTGGATATATGCTATATTCATGAACATGTATTTGAAAGGTATAACAACTAGTGTCTAGTTATAGCTAGATGCGTCGAGGGAATTAAAAGGTCCCTTGAGAGATGATTTATGTACGTGTTCGGTTACGAGAAGCAGCCTTCGCACAACAAGGTAAGGTAATTTCGTGTTGTATATAAATTTATACCTTTGAAGTTATGTGTTTATGATAATATGATGTGGGGAATTTCATGGAAAAATATATTTTTATTAAATCTTGAAGAAGCTTAGGTTGAACTTTCCCTCGAAGCATTGGGAACCCATGAGAGAGTTGAGTTATGGTGTTTGTTGTAGTTTTATGCTTTCGGTATTTTTATTATTTGTTTATTGCTTGACTTGAAATTTTGTATGGTTGGTGCATGCCATGCCACTTTATATGTGGTGTCGTATTTTTATTGGTTTTCATGGTTTTCTTCTTGTTTGTTTCTTGTTCTCTCATTTCAATTTTAGAGAAGTATTGGGCATTGGTTTTGGAAAGAGGGATGTTAATGAAGCTCGATGCACTTGAGTAAGGGCGAGTTGAATTAAAGAGTATGACGGCTATACATGGATTGGTTGGGTCCATTGAGGTAAATGGTGGGTGTGAAGAACAATCTCATGAGAAATCTAACAAGAAAGGTAAAGTGAATGGATGTGAGGCATTTGATTCCTTGGCTATGTTGGGAGCTTATTGTTCTCTATGTTGTTCATGGATAAGGGCATTCTTTTTTTTAACCTTGACCTTATGCTATACGTGAGTATATTGTGATCATGATTATGTTGATGTTTATATATGTATACATGTATGTATGTATGTCGTGTACGACGGGGTCATCATGGATCATGATTGTTTTTATGATAATGTTTGTATATATATATGTGTATGTATGTATGCATGTTGTACTTATACGACGGGATCATGACAATTTTATGTCTTAATTTTCATATATATGTATTTATGTCACTATCGGCAAGGTTGTCATGGATCATTCTTGTGGAGGAATGATTGGTTATGCGAAGTGAATGTCATGAAAGAGATTCTTGGTCTTATGGGAATCAAGCGGGAAAGTAGTCGACAAATATACGTGGTCAGTATCATGTGGTTATGAATTGATATTATTTGATTATACTATGTTCATATTTGTGTTATGGAAAGGCTATGTTAAGGGATACAACAACGAAATAAAAGTGTGCCTTGTGGCATGTTAGGTAAGCACGGATGGCGTATAGGCATTCGAAGCAAGGATGCTTGGTAGAGATAGTGAGGTTTGGATGTGCGATGCTATTATTGTGTATATGTTGTGCATATTGTATATTCGGTAATTGTACCTATGGTGTTATGTTCATTGTATATATGGTGTTGTGTGTATATGGCATATGCAATGCTAGGTATATGTAGTGTTATGTACATGTTGGATATGTGTTGTTGTGTACATATTACTTGTTATTCACAAGATGGATATGAAGCATTGTGTGCATATGGTGTTGTCTGCATGTTGGATATGTGGTGTTGTGTACATATGGTGATATGTACATATTGTATATGCGGTGCTATGTATATATGGTGTTGTGTGCATGTTGTACATGTGGTGATATGTACATACATTGTTGTGCATGCGGTGTTGTGTACATGTTGTACATGTGTGGTGTTGTGTAAGAAGGTGGTGTTGTGTACATGTCGTGCATGTATTGTTGTGTACATGTGGTATTTTGTACACATTGTACATGTGGTGTGGTGTGCATGTGTATTTGTACACATTGTCTTGGTGGTTAGTGTACATGTGATGTTGTGCACACGTTGTGTAGGTGGTGCTATGTATAGGTGGTACTATGTACGTGTTTTACATATGGCAACGGTGTATATGTCGTACATGCTTTGTTGCGGGCATGAGATACTATGTATGTGCATTGTGTAGTCGTGGTATCGTGATATGTGTATTCGTTGTGTTGTACTTTTTGTATGTATATTTATTGTGTTGTACACGGGATGTAGGAGTATGTATTTTGTTGAATTTTTTACACTAGGGTGTAGGTGTATGTGTCATGATGTGTATCATGTGTGAGTGTATATTTTTGTATATGCAGTGCTGTAAGTGCCTTTTTAATATATGGTGGTGTACGTAATTTTTGGTTGTATGTGTGTGATGCACATTATGTATGTGTACGTGGTTCAAAGAATGCCTTTGGGTATTTCCGGGTGTGGAAATTGATATGGTGTGCATACGGAAAAAAAGCTGGTTAAGGGATAAGTATCAATATTTGATTTTAGTTTTTAATTATGCATGTGATCTATGATTCTTGTTTATGATGTTTAAATGTGATTTGCGATTATTGGTTTACGATAGTTACATGTGATTTATGATTGATCTATGATGGTTGTGTTTTGAGCTAATCGGATGTGATATGTTTATGCATTATTATTTAATCAACCAACCAATTTAGTGATTGTGAAAGTAGAACAAAATTGTAGGTGCAACTTATTTACGGGCCACTAATGAGATATGATTTGAAGTTATTTAGAAAATTTATTTTGAATCTAATGAAGTGTGTACTTGGTAAAAGAAAGCATGCGATATACGGTTTAGATGGTTGAAAGCCATTATGAAAATTAGCAGTGTCAATGAAAAGAATTGGAACAACGAGTATGTTCGTAATGCACTTCGGAGGCGGAGACCATTGTGGGACACTAGTACCCAATAGTATCCATTATTTCCATGAGCATGATAGCCGTTATGATGGTTTTGACATTAAGACATTCCTTGGTTTTAGACCTTCCGATGTGAGGAAACCTTGCTAGGGAGGGTCACCCAGAGGTTGTGTAGCAAAGAAGGATGCTCGTGGAACTTGGAAGGGTGTGTGATTGTATGGAGCAGGGGGTGACTGCGATTTCCAGAAAGGGGAGTAGCAACGAGGAGAAGGGAAGGTGGGGATGATTTTTTGTCAGTAGCATTTACGGATGGAATCAAATGCACATTGGGAGTGTGCCATGGAACAATGAGCCGGTAAAGATTTCATTGTGAGGACAAGTGGTGTAGGATTGTGGCGTTGGGCATTGGATGTTGTGCTGACTTTGGAAATGGATTATGAAATTCCTAGGAAGGAGGTGAATCCTAATGCACGCACGAGCGGTGGAGGTGTGAGCCTCTGGATCCCCTTGTTGTGGATGCGAGAATCATATCCTTTTATTTTTCTGTTTGAGAAAATGTGCATATGTGTATATGTATATATTGTTGTAAATATTGTATCATGTTGAATTTATAAGCTCCATAAACAATGTGGTCATTTGTTGGTTGAGAAAATGTGGTTGGTCATTGTAAATACGCAATGAGTTATGTTATAAAGCTCCATGCGGCAATATGTAACGAGTCTTGCTAGTTGTAGGTCTCATTGAACACCAAGGACGGTGTTCCCCTAAGAGGTAGGGTTTTGTAACAACCACGGCTAAAAATACATGTAAAAAATATAAGACCAAGGTCATGGGACATGTTCTAAGTTGAATGTGTAACACCTCCTCCCACATCCACCCAAATGGCCCAGCCAGCGGGGTAAACATGTAACAAGAGGCTACATACGTGAGATTCAACCTCCACAGGTGACCTTAAGGAAGTGGGCAGAGTAGAAACACAACTAACATACCTTGTACAACAACCCTGGGGAGTAGCCCAACTTATGGGCCTCTTACCACACAGATTCTGCTAGCATTTTAACATCTTTAATCCATAATTAAGTAGAGCATAACTCTTGCATGCTAGTGGCAAGGCTCCAAAACTAAGTTCTATGCACACATCCCAAGATTTGGCCACATTTTCAAGCCAGAACCACATTGATTTATATAAATTCATGAAAGAGTTCGGAGATTATAATAATAAGACAGAGAGAGAGAGAGAGAGAGAGAGAGAGAGAGAGAGAGGGAGAGAGGGAGAGAGAGAGAGAGGGAGGGAGAGGGGGGGATAGGGAGAGAGAGCGAGGGGTTGATAGGGAGAGAGAGAGAGGAGAGAGGGAGGGAGAGAGAGAGAAAGAGAGTATGAGGAGAGAGAGAGAAAGAGAGAGGGCGAGAGAGAATGAGAGGGAGAGGGAGAGATATTATGAGAGAGAGAGAGAGACTATGAGAGAGAAAGAGAGGGAGGGAGGTAGGGAGAGAGAGAGAGAGAGAGGGAATATGAGAGAGATAGAGAGAGAGAGACTATGAGAGAGAGAGAGACGGAGGAGGGAGAGAGAGAGAGAGAGAGAGAGAGAGAGACGAAGGAGAGAGAGAGAGAGAGCGAGAGAGCGAGGGAGGGAGAGAGAGAGAGAGGGAGAGAGAGAGACGGGGAGGAAGGGAGTGGTGGAGAGGGAGAGGGAGAGGGGGTGGGGTAGGGAGAGGGGAGAGGGAGGGAGAGAGAGAGAGAGAGAGAGAGACTGTTTTCTTGTCATTAGGTTTTAACTCATGGTTCTTGTTAACTAACTAAGAGAGGCTAGGAAAAGGCCTTTTCTCTAGTGGAATCTAGGCTACGATTTGGCCTATGTAATCGTCGGGCCTTGAAATTCCTTTATCACTATGTATCAAGGGTAGCCATTAAAATAGGCCATTGGTATGTCCCTAAGAAAATTTGATTAGATCACAATGATGCTTATAGACATGAAAATAAAAGGAAATCATAAGGAAAGGCATGAATGAATCTGCCCAATACCTAGTCTCATTGGTAGGGCATGATGGAAATCAACTGTAACTATAAATAAATTAACAAAATTAAACTTTAATGTTGGCATAAAGATTAAAATTTTGTCACTCCATCTCCTTGAGGCTATCTTGCAAGTCGGCTTTGTTACAATTTCCTAGTTCCTTCCTCAGGTAGAATCAATATATGCTGGGTGTCTTTAATTTTATCAAGTTATTGTACTTGGATAGAACATACTCATGATGTGTGGGATGCTTCAAGCATCATGGTCCTTGGCTTTTGATTGACAATTCAATTGAAGAATCCATAAGGAATCAACCTAACTATCCCCTTATTATTTATTTTTTCGATTTTTTCATAATTTTTGTGAGCTCCATTTAGATTAGAAAAATCCATTATAGGGGTCATCATCTTGTCTTGGAGAAAGGAAACATTCGTGGTAATTCATATAGTTGATAGTACAAATAATGGAAGGGTGGTGATTTCTTATCTTATTATCTCACGTGACCAATATTCTAGCGCCTCCCTCGGGTATAGTTCCCTTCCCACTTTCCTTATCTCTAATTAAATCTTTGATAGTTGTCAAAACTTTTTTTTAAATAAAAAATGTGAAAAATTTTATTATAAAACTTATAGTCGTAGCTAAACAATGATATTCTAAATACTTTTAGCCTTATATTTTAAAAATATATACATCTCTTTATATATTCAAAAAAAATTATTTTTATGTCCACAAGTATTACATCCTAGTACTTTTTGTGTATACTTTCTTTAAAAAACACATAAAATTCTGAGTACTTTGCATAACATAAGATTTAGCAAAAGGCATGGTGACTATTAGCCTCTCCTATCCTTGGTTGGTTGGATAGAGACTCTAATTTCCAATATGATCCATAGCTTTAAGCATTTGATGAATTGTTTCATCCTCCTTGAAATCTAAAGGAACAAATTTTGTATGCATCTATAATTGGAGGTTCCTAATTGGGGAAATTTTGCTTAATTGGTATAGAATTTCGAGCATGTTACTCTCTACTTCCAAGTTGTCATTTTTTTTATTTTTTCCATGCTAATGTGTTCATGATTATGGTGATAGAAGTGTGATCATGTGTATTCTCATTCAATTTTGATATCTACATATAAAATAGAAGTTTGATTGCATTAGATAGACTCTTCATGTCTATAAGAATAGCCTAATTTATTAGGTGTCCTTGTAATACATGAGGCTAATACATAGAATAGAACAAATCTACCAACTCTTAATAAAAATGATCTTAGTCTTCAACTTAAAATCTTGAAGCTTAAGCAATAGAAAAAAATTAGTCACAAACCAATCAAAAAAAACCATTAGGCCGCCTAACACATGTGAACTATTGAGTCCAAGATTCCATATACCATGTTTTACAAAGAAGCCAAACCACTGAAAAAATATATGGAACACTATGAAACATCATTGAAATGGAAAACGATGTCCTATAATTAACTCCTAAAACAGAAAGGGACAAATATAAAATGCAACCTTAGGATGGACTATCCCCATAAATTCAAACACATAGAGAAATTTCAAGATCCAATGTAATAATCTCTCACACACATGATGCGATATGAACCTAAATCCTTGAGATTCTCAAAACAATCTAAATACAAAGTGATATTCTTACCAATTGGTTTCCTATCGAGTAGCCACTTATTTCCAACTATGTTGTGTTCTCTTGGATCAAAACATATTATCCCCGTGGTATCCAAACTTAGAATTTAGTTTAATCATTTTAAGGACATATGTAGGTATTTTCATATTTAACTATAAGGTTTTAACCCTCTCTGATACATAAAAAAATTCTTGAAACGAAAAAATACATGATAGTGAGAACATAAAACAAATATACACAAAGATTTTCCCTGGATCCCAAAACCGGGACTACTAGTTTAATTATTATTTATATTTTTACAATACATATATATATACATGCTTTCAGAAGCATTCATAAAACCCAATCCATTAACCACAGTTAGAACATAACATAGTTCCCTTGACCGGATCCACAAAATACCATGGGAAGAAGACCATCATGCCCAAAGAAACCATGTACAAGAGCCATGGACAAAACCATAGGTAGGTATGCCAACCTATTATGGTGTCCATTCTGGGGCGTTAAGCCCCCACATGAAAATCACATTCCCAACACAATAGAAAGGTCAGTGTCACCCCTGTACCTTGATAGTTGAAAGAATGTACATACACCCAACATTCTCCCACTTGTTGTTTTCTTTTCCACATAGGAGGGTCACGGGAGAGAGCTTGTTCAATGGGTCCAACCCCTAGAATTCCCATTGTTTCTCTACACGAAAAAAACTTGTGTGTTTTACGGACTTTGTGATGCATCTGTGACAATATTCAAAGTGTCCACCTTTACTAGCAACACCTTTTTGTCCTCAACCATATCTCTCACAAAGTATAATACCGAACATCGGGGTTCTTTGTCTTTGAATGATAAGCAGGTCCTTTCAATAAAATTGCACTTTGGTTGTCATAGCCTATCCTTATATGTCATTGTACCATCCCCATACTTGAACACAATCTGCGCAACCAAAATGCTTCATTTCTTGCATGAGGAGTTTCCATGTATTCGGCCTTTGTAGTTGAAAGAACCACTACATCATCTTTTACTCATCCAATTGTTGCTCCTCTGAGTAGGTAAAACACATACCCATGTGTATATCTTCTACGATCTAGATATCGACCCGATCTACATCGACAAAGCCACGGATGTCCAAAACTCTGTCCAATGCGTAGTCTTCCTTGGTAGGACAAACCATAATCACTAGTGCCATGTAAATGCTTTAAAGCTTTGCTTCAATGTTGTCAGAAGTACTCCTTCCTTGGTTTTGACATAAGCTTTGCTCAATACTACTTGCATGTGCAATGTTTGGTCTAGTACATACCATGGCACACATTGAACTCTGAGCTACACTTGCATATGGAGCACAAGACAAGTCCTCTTCCTCGTCTTGTGTCTTGGGACATTGTTCGATAGATAACATTGCACCTACGGGAATAGGAACCTTCATCGATTTACTATCTTGCATATTAAACATACGTAAGTATTGTCTCGACTTCATACTTCCCTGCAGTTTTAATGAGCTTCCTCTTTCTTTGATCTCGTTTAATTTCCATGCCCAAAATATAAGTTTGCAACTTACCAATATCCTTCATGTAGCAGAATTTGGAGGACAATTGGGTCTTCAAATCCTAGATAATTTCTTTGTCATTTCCAATCAACAACATATCTTCCACATACAGACCAAATAAATAACGCAGTCCCCAATTAACTTAAGAAATACACATTGATCGCTTTTCTTTTTTGGTGAATCCAAGTATGCAGCCTTTATATGTATCAAATTTTTTGATACCACATCGTAGTGATTGTTTTAACCCATACAAAGACTTTTTTAACCTACGTACCAATTCTTTCTTTCCCTTCATCACAAATCCTTCGGGTTGCTTCATGTAGATATCTTTTTCTAGATCCCCATGAAGAAATGTTATCTTCACATCCATTTGTTCTACCTCAAAATCAAAAGTAACGGTAATAGATAAAAGTAATATAATAGAAGCTAACTTGGAAACATGATAAAAAAATATCACCAAAACGATTCTCTACACACAGGAATAACCTTTTTTCTATCAATCGAGATTTTTATTTCTCCACCTTTCATTTTGCATTTGTCTTCATCATAAACACCCATTTGCTTCTGGTAGTTTCCTTCTAGGCCCCAGCAAATCCACTAGATCCCAAGCCTCACATTTTGTCCAAAGATGCCATTTCATCAACCATGGCCACTTTCCTAAAGTTTTCCATCCTACGAATCCACTACCCCTTTTTGATAGTTACGGGATCATCATCGGTAATAGATAAAAATTTGAACGGAAAAATGGACTATACCTTTCTAGCGACATTCTCTCTTCGTCTTGATCTTCTCAAAGGCTGGAGTTTCTAGCTCTTCCTCTTATGATTCTTGTTCGATGCGGTATGATTCTTCCTCATTTTTAACTCAAACTCTATCTTTTCGGGTTACTTTGGTAGGATTTGTATTTTAATTACGTTTTTCACCTATCTGCTTACCACATCCCTATTGTACACAACCTTCCTTGTTTACGGGTTCCAAATCTTGTAACCTTTTAAACCATCCTTATACCCAATAAAGGTGCACCTTTCCAAATTTACTATCCAACTTGGTATCTTTATCCTTTGGAACATGTACATATGCATCACAACCAAATACCCTCGAAGTGAAAGAGAGGGTTTCTTACCGGTCCATACCTCATGTGGAGTATTATCCTCCAAAGTTGATGAAAGGTGATATGATAACCGGAGTAACATGCGGTCTCCCTTGCCTCTACCCAGAATTCATCATCACATTCGGCCACCACTAAGCATTCTTCTCGCCTTTTCGCCAATTTCTTGTTCATTCCTTAACATAAATACATTTTTTTTGAGGTGTGTATGGAGTATTATTTTATCATGCTATACACACTTCTTGTAAAAAATTTCAAATTCCTTCTTGGAGTACTCTCCATCATTATACATTCTCAACACCTTTTATCTATTCTTTGTACGGTTTTTCCACTAGAGCCTTAAATTATTTAAACCTATCAAAGAATTCAAATTTATTCTGAGGAAATATATCCATGGATTCCTTGTTAATTAATTTACTAAATGATACATATTACACGGAACTTACCCGGTGATGGAGCTGACACATGTCCAAACACATCCTTGTGCACAAACTCTAATATACGGTTCACCCTCTTAGCACCAAAGGAAAAATCACTGATTCTACTTCCCATACACGATGTTCGAGAAGTGGAAATACAAAGAGTAATTACACATACCTTCTACCATACCATTAACATGCAATATTCGAATGCCCTTCTCTCCAATATGTCCAATCCTTTGATTCGATAGCATAGTATTTTCTCTAGAGACCACGGGGTTTTCGGCTCCACTTTCGGGAACCACAAAATTGTTGCACCCATCGGTCACAATGCCACCCGAACCTTGTATATGGTTCCAATCATAACTCCTTACATCAATACCAATGCTCCCCAAACCATCTTGTAGGTATCCTTCTCGAACACTGTACACCACCTACATCATCCATGCCTTATAAATCAGATTTGTGGCAGGTACGGGAATATACGTGGAAGTGTTATAATCCTTCCCTCCTTAAAACTTCAGCTATAATTTTCGACGTGTTATGATTATGGCCTTTGTTGGGAAAAATGCGAGAGGGGGCGGGGGGGGGAGGGGGGCGGGGGGGGGGGGGTGAATCGGTATTTCTTTTGCATATTCAAAACTTTTACTTTTTTCTTGCTTCTAAAACCCATACGCTACTTTCTACGTACGGACTCGCGTATATACGCGGATACCCTTTATGAAACTCGCGCACGGAGATATTAATAAACAATCAATTCTTTACTAAGATCCTTACATGTATTCATTCATCGAGATGTTTATATAGCGGTAGACAAAGTGCGGTAATAACGAGAAAGAAACATCACACAAAAGCATCACATATGAACACCATGATTTTTAGGTGGAAACCCAAGTCGGGGAAAACCCGCATCGGCTAGATTTAATGGACCCTTCAATATTTTATTATAGAAAGCACACAATCATGTGCGGGTGCGGACTTATACCGGCACGCGAGGCACCCACCTACGAGAAGGCTACAACCTTCTCTCATTTACCGACACCTCACAGGAGGGAGCTTCAACCCCCTGCTCTCGTTTACCGGTCTCACACAGAGGAGCTACTACCCACGATATTAGCACCGGCCTCTGGCGATATTATCGGAGCGAAGGCTTCAACCTCGGATCCACTTTGCGGACACGTTTCATCAATTTTCAATGGATCCAACGACTCCAACACAACCCTTCACTCTTCAATAAACATACTTTCCCCCGTGCTACAAACGAACGGTGAACCCCCTTGTAACCGGAATATCGAGTTAACCCGGACTTCGAGGATCGGACATTCATAAACACATTCAACTTTGAGACCCCATTAATTCGAATTCCATACGCGCTTTTAGTATATCGGACCGCGTATGTACGTACATTCATAAGACCAACCCGCGTATGCTTCGGTAAATTCTTCAAATAAATCCTAGCTAGCATACACTCTTTTCTCTGAACGGATCCACGTATACACGCGCTTTTCACGAAACCAACTTTTTGCGTATGGATCTATAAAGATAAATTTTTTCACAACATATCGGATCTACGAACTTGCAGTTGCAACTTCTTCAAGCTGATTTGCGCAGTCTTCATCACTTATTTTCGAGATCATCCAAGAGATTCACCATTTCAAGATCTAGAGATCTTAAACCTTCATGATGTCCATAGATGCTTCATAGATCCGGATCTATCCAATTAAGAGCGAGAGTTTAAACCATGCGAGATATACTTCACGGTGAAGTATTCATTAAAATCCCGGACACCTTGCGCCCACACACATCATTTGCACAATGAATTTCTTCTCCTTATATAGGTTTACCCTTTTTCAATACCATGGTAAAACACATTACTTCCGATGGTATGCTGGACGGGGTCACATAGACAAATCATTACTCAATACAATGGGTCAATACCATGGTGGTTACCCTGGTTTTGTACTTTATGAGCGCTTTTGCCCATACTCGACTTGTCACGTTATTGCCGCGTGCATACGTGACTTCTCCTAGACAAATCCGCGTATGCTCAGGGCATACTCTTTTCATCATAGATCTAGCACATGCGAGTTCCTTTCTTCATTACCTTCTGTACTCACTTGTAGATACATCAGATTTACATCATTTAACAAGTTCATCAAGACATATTCTATCAAGCACAACTTCATAGTGGGTTGCCATCATCTTCATCAAGTGGGTTTCCATTCAAGGACAACACTCTGCATCATATTGCCAACAATCTCCCCCTTTGGACTTGATGGCAACCACGATGGTGTTCGAACACTACAAAAGATAGATACATTAATAATACAATGACACCATGTCACTCTCCCCCTTTGACACCATTCTTTTCCTTTATTCAAACACCATGTCACTCTCCCCCTTTGACATCAAGGGCAAAGGGCGGTCCAAAAAAAACCCACGGTTTTACTCCTTTTGTGAGAAGAAGCGTTACGCAAATGCGATGCACAACTAAAGTGACCAAGCTCCCCCCGAGCTCATCTTTGAATCTTCAAACATATTTTTCAATGAAGTACATGACTCTATGACCTTCTATCTCAAAGACTCATACTTACATCAAAGATCCAACCAAGTGGATTTACATATGAGACTCAGTACCCAACCAAGTGGGTTTACACAATTTGACTCAACTACCCAACCAAGTGGGTTTTTACATATTTTGACTCAACTACCCAACCAAGTGGGTTTACAAAATTTGAACAAGAATTCCTTACATGGTGAACCATGCAATTTTACATCATGGGTCTCATCATGACCTTTTCATCAAATTACAAATATGACTTTTCATGACAAATACAAGAAAGACCTCCAAGAAAGAGATCATTTTGAAGTCATCATAATGCCTACTTGATACAAGGTGGGGCTCCCCCTTGAAAATGTGCATCCAAACATCCTTTCCATAAGACCAAGGCTCCTCTGAACATCTTCAACAATGATCATTGGCAACAATCTGCGCAATCTGTCCTTATCTACGGAATTATAAGACTTTCATCTCGGCAACGAATACTCTTCGATAAAAGCAAAACGGGACTCCTCCATAATCTTCAACATAAGAAACCATGTATCATGAGTATAATCGAGAATAATGCTAACGGAGACAATCATTAGCGATCGGACGTGCTCCCCACTGAATCTGCATACGATCTTCGATTTATATACCAATTCTCTTATCATTAATGAATCTGCTTGTATGTACCCAGGGGAAAACTTGCGTGTATACGCGACTTTCGTTCCTCGAACCGGCGTATGTAAAGTGAAACTTATAGAAATTTTCACATTCCTTCATCTCCCCCCGCTGAACTTGTCCTTCCTGTGCACATTTTTCTTCATATCATATGCTTTTCGGATAGAAACATAACCGAGAAAAACCAAAAACGGTACTACAAAATGTTGACTGACCAAAAATAGTCGGCAACTATCCATACGCGACTTTACATTTTCATATACTCGCGTATATCTGTATTTATATATCGGGAAAACCGCGTATCCCTATTTAATCTTCTAAAATTATGCGAGATTTGTTCTTTTGAGCGAGAGAATACTCCCGGCACGCCTTAGATACTCGAACGCTTCCCTGGGCGAGGTTTGGTAAATATATGTGACTTGTTCTTTGGAGGGAACATACTCCTTCACCTTTTGTTCAAGCACTTGTTCCCGTAAGAAGTGATACTTGATGGAAATCAGCGGTCTTCGGGTCATAACGGGGGATTCTTTGAGATACTGATGGCACTTGTATTATCACACATAATGGAGATAGGAGAAGTACATTTGATTTGAAAACCTCCCGAGTTTGCATCATCGAAAGGAGTTGGAGTGCAACAAGATGCAGCGGCCATATTCGCCGGCGGTAGATAAGGCAATAGAACTTTGCTTCTTGCGAACCAAGATACCATTCGAGGCCCCATATGGTCACCACACTTGTGCTTTTCGATCATCAACATTTCCGGCCCAATCTTCATCGGAGGTAAGCGTGAAGAGTAAGATCGACATTCTTTGGATACCATAGTCAAGAGTCTTGAGTTCCTTGCGGATATTTGAATATTCTTTTGTGACACGAAGATGAGACTCTTTTGGATTAGCTTGGAATGTCAACAATCCCAACGGCATGCACCAATGTCGGTCTAGTCCGTGAGATAAAGTAGACTTCCTATCATTTGATGCGTAATGCAGTTGATTCACCATGGGAGAATCATCATGAGAGCGAGGTACTGTCAGGATTATCATTGGTGTACTTACGGGCTTGCATTCTTCCATGCGATACTTCTTCAAAATTTGCTTAAGATATTTTCCTTGTGATAGAAATATACCATCTGTCGTTTGATGCACTTACAAGCCAAGAAAGAATGTTAGTTCCCCCGAGAAGCAAGGACATCTCAAATTCTTGCGCATAACGAAGAAAATTTTTGACTCAAAAGTTCTTCATTACTCCCAAAAATGATATCATCAACATATACAATCACAATCAAAAGTTTGTCTTGTTCAATTTTTGTGTATAAGTTGCTATCCCGAAATGGAGCCCTTTGAAAATCCTTGTTGATGGAGATATTTGTCAAGACGATAGTACCATGCCCTTGGAGCTTGTTTGAGACCATATAGAGCCTTTTTAAGTTTACAAACAAGATTCTCATTTCCCCCAAATGAATCCCTCTGGTTGTTCTATATAAACTTCTTCTTCTAGATCACCATTGAGGAAAGCGATTTGACACATCCATTTGATAGACTTTGATTTATTTGAGAACTTGAAAAAAGCAAGAAACATTCTTATGTCTTCAAGTCTAGCTACGGGAGTAAAAGTTTCTTCAAAGTCTATACCTTCTTGTTGAGGTACCCTTTGCAAACCAATACGCTTTGTTTCTTATAACATCCCCATTTTCATTTAACTTGTTCTTGAATATCCATTTGGTTCCAATGACATTTTTATCATGTGGCCTTGGTACCAATTCCCAAAAGTGTGATTCTTTTCAATTTGATCAAGCTCTTCATTCATGGCTTGAATCCAACATTCATCTTTGCTAGCTTGATTGAAATTTTGGGGTTCAATTGTGGATAGGAATGCCGGATAGCTAGAAGATCCCACAAGAGTCCTCCTTGTTTGTACACCCGATTCCTTGTTTCAAAAATTTGAGATTCGGGATGATTCTTTTGAACATATACGGGATGGAGCTTTTCTCATAAATCATCTTCGGGTTCTTCATTGGATCCACTGTCTATATCATTTCCATTTGATGTAGAAGGACAAAAATCATCATCATCTTCTTGTTGCTTGTTTTTCTTCTTTAGGAGAGCACGGGAGACTCATCAATGACAACATCAATACATTCAACAATATTTCGAAGCCTTTTATTGTAACATTTGTATGCTCTTGCTTGTAGATGAGTAACCAAGAAGTGTCCCTTCATCGATCTAGGTTAAGAATTTCCAGAAGCTTTTCATCATTATTTTTGATAAAACATTTACTTCCAAAAATGCAGGAAATGCTTTATAGAGGAGAATTACCATACGAGAGTTCATATGGAGTTTGTCACTATTTACCGAACATGTGCCTTGTTGAGAATATTTCTTTGTTGTATGTGCTACTTCTCCCAGAACATGTCGGGAGTTCCCGGAATCATCGAAGCATAGCTCTAGCCATTTGTTAGTTGTTCTATTCATTCTTTACGCTACGCCATTTTGTTGTGGAGTGCACATAACTCGAGAGAACTATCTCTTTATGCCATGTTGTTCACAAAATTCAAGATTCATTTGGTCATATATTCTCCTCCTCGATCGAGATCTAATGCATTTGATTTTTAGATCTAATTCATTTTCAACCGAGCTTTGAAGATGCGAAATTTCTCAAATGCTTCATCTTTGTGTTTAAACAGTCAACACATTCTAGAGAAATCATCAACTAAATAAGATATAGTATTCTTCTCCGTGGTGACTTTTTCCTCATAGGTCCACGGATGTCGGTATGAACAAGTTCGAGGCCTACTTGATGATCCTTCTTTGGCATTAAATTGTACTCTAGTCTACTTACCAAAGCGGCGAGTTGCATATGATACTCTGGTAGAGTAATATTGGGAAGACCACGAACGACTTGAGTACGCTTGCTTTGTTGATTTGAGAGAAGCTTAGATACTTTGACCTTCTATGCCATAGCAATTTTACGAAGATTTGCTCAGTAACATTGATATTTGCGAGTTCTTCAATACATATGGAAGTTGCTTGAGTTCTTTTCCCTTTTATAATAGTTCTACGTATCCGAGATCACGAACCACATTATTTTGAGCGAAGACGACCTGTACCTTGATCACACATTTGACTTACACTTAACGGATTTATGCCTTAATCCATCCACATACATGACATCATTAGCCTTCACCTTTTCTTTTAGAAACACGGACCCTTTTCCTTTAATTACGGCGGGATTATCATTTCCAAATGTAACTTTCTTTTCCTTTTCTAGAGCATTATATGAAAGAAGTTTGATTTTGTCTGTCATGTGTCTAGAGCACCCACTATCAATGTACCATTGATTTTCTTCTGTACGCAAATAACGCTATCCCACAATTTTCAACCTGTAATTCCTTCTTTTTCCATACTTTGGAACTTGAAGGAAAATGTTGTTTAATTTGGACTTTGCTCTGCATTCGGATTCTTCATGCCCAAAGTTATTTCAATAAGCACATTCAACTTCATTTGAAGAGGAGAAAATTTGTTATAAGTGTTCCTTTTTGGTTCAATATCCATCCTTTTCTTTCTTGCTTCTCTTGTCATGATGGTTTTATATACAACACATTGAATAGCTTTATGACCAAAATTGTGACATGAGAAACATTGTCCATTGAAGTAGAAATTCTGCCGATCATGAAATCTTCTGTTGAATTTACATTTGATTGTTGCTTCTTTGAGAGATATCCTTTTTGTTAGTGTTCCTTCTATTGTGATGATCATGCTTTACCTGTATGAAGATTCTTTATTCCCTTGTTGGCATTGCGTTTGAATGAAGTAAACCCGGTTGTAACGGCTTTTAGATAGTTTGGTCTTGCTTTGAAGCACGAGAGGATTCTTCGGTATATCCAAGACTGTCTTAATCGGGGAGATCGTTGAACCTTGATAATCTCATCTGAGTTTAGATCCTTTAGCAAATCTAAGACCGAGTCTTTACTTTCTCAAGTTCTTTTCTTAGACTTACTACTTCACATTCTAATTTTTCATTATGTTTCTTTGCTTCTTCATTACGCAACTTTCGAGTCTCTATGATTATCTTACTTTATTCCAAGCATATTTTGAGTTGATTGTTTTGATCAAGAAAATCATTGTCATCCTAGAGCATCCATAAAAGCATCCTTATCATCTCTAGAGTTATTTTCAAATGCCATGAGTAGTCTAAGATCTTGTTCACATTCTTCCTCTTTGTCGAGATAACTCATCCACTTTGTCTTCATTTGTATAGTAGCTTTTCTTAGTGCTAGGCTTAGGTTCTTATTTCTTCTTGCTACTTATTTCTCTTTAGCAGAGATGTTTCTTTATAAGGACATTTTGCGGCATAATGACCAACTCTTCCACAATTAAAACATTTGAAGGGAAGCTTACCTTTGAATCTCCCGGTTCCTAGTTGGAGTTTTCTCACAAAGTTTGCCTCATCTTCTTCGAGATATATCTGACCCTTAGGTTTTTCAAACTTCTTTCCCTTTTGTGAAAGCTTTAAAAACGGCTTCTTTGACTTCGGATGGTCCTCCTCTCCTCATTTCGTATGCGGTCAATATGCCATGAAGTTGCACCATAGTAAGATTTTGAAGGTCATTTTTTTCTTCAAGAGCGAAACTTTTGACTCAAACTTGGCCGTTAGTGATCTCAAAATTTTCTCAACCAAAGTGGTTATTGTTTCTCCCAGTTTCTCATACGGTTTACAACATCATCAACACGTAAAAAGAAACCGGCAATATTCTCATCTTGTGCATTTTTAAATTTTCATACTTAATTCGAGGTGGAGATTTTCACTTTTTACCTTTGCACCACCTTCATAGCTTAGGATGATTTTGTCCCATATCTCCTTTGCTGTGTTACTTTGCATGACTTTGACAGAATGCAGCCAGTTAGACTTCCGGTTATAGCATTGACCCGCTTTTGCATTTGATTCATAATTCTTTCTTTCGGTTGGATCTGTTGGTGTAGCGAGTTTGGATATTGATATCCTTGTTCAACAATGGCCCATATATACGCTCCCATAGGCGAGGTAGGGATCTCATCCTTATTTTCCGGAAGATTAAATTGCTTCGCATGGATTGAAGAGCGGAGGTTTGATAGATGATGTTCCCTCGTGATTGCTCATCTGCTTGATCTTCCTTCTAGCGGTTAAGCTTTTCGGAAAAGGACACCTTTCCGATACCAATTGTTGGGAAAAATGCGAGAGGTGAATCGGTATTCTTTTGCATATTCAAAACTTTTACTTTTCTTGCTTCTAAAACCCATACGCTACTTTCACGATACGGACTCGCGTATATGCGCGGATACCCTTTATGAAACTCGCGTATGCACAGAGATATTAATAAACAATCAATTCTTTACTAAGATACTTACATGTATTCATTCATCGGATGTTTATATAGCGGTAGACAAGTGCGGTAATAACGAGAAAGAAACATCACACAAAAGCATCACATATGAACACCATGATTTTAGGTGGAAACCCAAGTCGGGAGAAAACCACGCTATCGTTGTCTCGACCTTCAATATTTTATTATAGAGAAAAACTTCTTACGATCATGTGCGGGTGCGGACTTATGCCGACACGCGGGCACCCACGAAGGCTACAGCCTTCTCTCGTTTGCCAACCTCTCCTGGAGGAGCCTTGCTCTCGTTTACCAATCTCACCTGGAAGGGAGCTAATACCCCACGATATTAGCACCGGCCTCTGCTGATGTCATCCGGACCCAAGGCTTCAACCCTCGGATCACTTTATGAGACCATGTTTCATCAATTTCAAAGCCCAGGATCCAACGGCTCAACACAACCCTTCACTCTTAATCGCTTATACTTGCCCAATGCTACCATGAGCCGGTGAGCCTATAACCGGAATATTAGAGTTAACCCGGACTTCCATATCGGACATTCGACACATTCAACTTTGAGACCCCATTAATTCAAATTCCATACGCGCTTTTCGTATATGAGACCGCGTATGTATACGCCATTCATAAGACCAACCTGCGTATGCTTCGATTAAATTCTTCAAATAAATCCTAGCTAGCATACGCTCTTTTCTCTGAAACGGTCCACGTATACACGCTTTTCACGAAACCAACTGCGTATGGATCTATAAAAGATAAATTTTGCACAACGGATGGAATCTGCAGACTTTTGATTTCTTCAACTTCTTCAGCGGTTGCTTGAGTCTTCATCACTTCTTTTAGGATCATCCAAGAGATTCACCATTTCAGATCTAAGTCTTACACCTTCATGATGTCCATAGATGCTTCATAGATCAGGATCTATCAATTGAAATGAGAGTTTAAACCATGCGGATATACTTGAGTGAAGTATTCAGCTAAAGCCCAGACACCTTCGCGCCCACACACATCATTTTACCTGATGAATTTATTCTCCTTATATGTTCCTGGACGGGGTCCTCAGCAGAAGATAAATTACTCAATACAATGGTTCAATACCATGATTGGTTACCCACAGTTTTGTACTATGAGCGCTTTTGCCCATACGCGACTTGTCACGTTATTGCCGCGTGCATATGCGACTTCTCTAGACAAATGCGTATGCCTTGAGACATACTCTTTCATCATAGATCTAGCACATACTAAGTTCCTTTCTTCATTACCTTCTGTACTCCACTTGTAGATACATCGATTTACATCATTTAACAAGTTCATCAAGACATATTCTATCAAGCACAACTTCATAGTGGGTTGCCATCATCTTCATCAAGTGGGTTGCCATTCCAAGGACAACACTGCATCATATTACCAACGACCTTCATGTCATCCCCTAGCAATACATTACCACCATCATATTTCTCATACTCGTAGAACCACTCCTGTGAGTGAAGTGAAAGGATGCATACGATTAAATCAAACATGCCTCATGATCTACATTTGTACTTGAATAAGAAGCTAAGTACACATACCCACCTTCATCGAGTGGTTTTCACCTCTACATAAGAAGAATCATTAGATCCCTTTCCTTTCTCGGGAGCTTTAGATGCAGGTCCTTTTTGTAGTGCCCTTCCTTTTCGCATTTTTCATCACACCTTTACGGGTTTTCACGATTTAGATCTCCTACGGAATTTAGATCTCCCATAAAGGACTTATTTTCTTATGTTATGGGACCATCCTCATATATACAAGATGTCTCCATATTTTTTCATCTCATTTCTTAAACGGAAAAGGATGAGAATATTTCATCAAACTTCAAGGTAGTTGTATTGCTACATATTTCAACAACCAAACTATCCCACAAATTTGGTAGAGAACACAACAAATTGATGCACTTATCTTTATTTTTAAAAATTTTTATATCAACGGATAATGCGGCTTTGATATTAAAGGTGTTCGTATTCTTTGTTAGGAGTCTCCATCCTTGATCCTCGGGTTATACATCTTTTTAAAGTAGGAAACGGTTTATTCACCCGAGACTTAGATTGTTAAAAGTCCCTAACATCCCATAAATCCTTCATCATAGCTGATGCATTCAACAATAGCAGATAAAATTTACAACCATATTTTGCTCTTTGCTTTCCAGTCTAGAATTCTTCGTGATTCTTCGTGAAGCATTGTCATTGGTTTAGTACTCGGATCTATGATCCATTAGATACCTGTCCACCGAAATGAGATCCTCACTCCGAGCTTCCCCAACAAAACTTTGACCATTAAATTCTCGATCTTTATCTTTCTAGTGCTCATCATATTCTCTCGCTGCAAGAATAGAATCACTGATATCCAATTACTACCACGAGCTCGAGCAAAACCCCTACAATGACAAAGACATCCTGAAGAAGTAGGAAACCAATACGATACCAAATGTAGGTTTTAACCCTATACAAAAATTACTTACTGAAACAAGTTCTTAAATCGGTAAAAATAAACAATAGTGAGAACATAAAACAAATATACATATATACATGTGGAAGCATTCATAAACCCCAATCCATTAACCACAGTTAGAACACTAATTGTAAGTTCATACAATAGAATCTACAAATACCATGGCGGAAAACCATCATACCCAAAACCATGTGAAAAACCCATGCACAAAACCCTAGGTAGGTCTACCCACAGTATAGGTTCCAAATAAAAATTATGACCCACTCCCCTCATGACCACCACCCCTAAGTGTGGTTAAAACTTTCTTAGAAAAGTGTCATGACACGATAAATGATATATTCTCTTAGACTTTTATTTTTGTAGAATACAATAACTTTTACAACGTATCATTGCATCTTTTGACAAATATCTTGTAATGACACTTTATTGTAGAGTATATGTTATAACGGGGTTTTTGTTTTTAAGGTAGCCCTAAAGTTTCCATATCATGTGCCATTTCGAATTTTTCAACCTCCATTCCTTGTTGTGCTATAGCACCTTCGTAATCTTTGTTTATTTCATGGAAGATCTGTATCTTGTTTTATTTCCCATGCCAATATATCTTGTCGATATCCTAGTCTAGATGCAATTTCAAGCGAGGATTTGTGTTTACCCGATACGGCTACTACCACATTAGTAAACTAATTTCTCAACATTTTTACATTTAAAATAACTCCTAATTGTCATTGCTTCTATCATATATGCTAGCCAAGTTAGAAAAGTTCTTATTAATAGAGTTGTAAACATATCTTGAGACAACATTGGAATTTTCATACGCCTCTACTCAAGCGTTGATTCCTAATCAAACCTATTTCATGTATCCTATTAACCATGCTAAATGGTTAACTATAAGTAAATAATCCCTTGTTATCACTTTCCAACAATGTAGCCCTCCTCAAGTTGTTTCCCTTTGACATCTTATCCATTATTCTATGCTCGTAATTTTTTTATGTAATTTTTTTATGATTGTTCACCACAATTTCTTTAATTAATAAAGTCTCCACATCCCATTATTTTTCAAATGTTGTGGAGAAATGGTTAAGGTATTTAGCCCCCATTCTCCATCTTTCACAAGTTTCACAATTTTTTACTAATTAACTAAGGAGGTGGTTTTTTCATTTCCAAAGGTACTCCTTATTTCAAATTTCTTTTCCTTTTTTTTCAATTGGGGGTTATTTAAGTTGGTTGGGAAAAGGCAGTTTAGTATATTCCCAAAGGGTTCAAATCCCTACTAGTGACACGATGAACATTGTTGTAATGCCTTTATGCCTATGAATATTGTTGTATTGACTTTGTGCCTTTTGGACCCTTAATTAAGTATACTTGTGGGCTATCATGGTGCCCGACAACCTCACTCTGGCCCTCGGGCTAGAGGAGGTTGATTTTTCCTTGGAAAAAAGGAAAAAAAATCTTATCCTTTTTAGGATGTAGTTTGGTATGATTGTAAGGGACATCGAAAAATTAGTGTGATATTTATAACACTCTCAATTAAGGTTAATATACCTCCTATTGAAATTCTCTTATTGTATTAAAAAAATATTTATTTATTCTCTATTTTCATACATCTAGAGCTTATTTGTAGTAGCATAGTCGTTGCAACTTTTTTTATGATGCCGAGGTATTTCATACTAAATACAAAAAAGTTGGATAAAAAAAGGGATACATTCTTTATTACTTCAACCATGGGGTTTCTAGCTTGTTGTATGTCATGGATAGTTTTGATGATATACTTGCACATATGTTGTTGTGTAATACAATTTATAGGCTTCTCCATGGCCCTTGTTTCTCTATTTTTACACAATTTGTTAATAGTACCACATCATTGACAAAAAATAGATGAGTTATCTCATAGCCCCTTAGCATCCTATATGCCTTTTAACTCTCCTTTTTCCTTTGATCCTCTCAATAACATGCTTAGCCCCTGACACCTAAAAAAAGAGAAAGAGAGGCAATGGGCGACCTACATCATATGGAGTCTGGAAATTGTATCATTCTTTAATCTAATTAACATATATCTTGTGCATAGAGGATAGTAATTTATTTTTTTCAATAAGAGCACGATACTTCTTGGTAACCCCTATGGTGTCGAAAAATCCTACTACATAGGAATCCAAACTACTCATTATAAATGGTCTTGACAAAATAGGTTGAAGACATCTTCGAATGATCTTGACCATAATTTTCTATAGCTATTACATAGGAGATGTACCTATAAGTCGAGAGGATAAAGGTTTTTCTTCTGCAAGTATGACGATTATGAAGGTGCGGTTTATAGGCTAATTTTATCCTTTCCTTCAAGATACGAGTCTACCACCATAAACGGAAATACTTCCCAATTACATCGTAAAATATCCCATAAAACCCTATAGGCCAGCCATTTGGCATGGGGGTATTTTATCCTTCATCATCATCATGGTTACAAGTATTTCATTATGTTGTTAATGACTAGTATATTAAATTTGAAAATTGTTAACATGGTCTCTACGATGTTATATACCTAGATCTTAAAACATGTCTTTAAATGTTCCACTACATTCTTATTGAAGCTGCAACAAATATCATTTCCAGTTAGATTCTTATCTTAATACCTCCCACATGGTGTTATATGAATCTTTCTTTCCTAAGCATACATGTGGAAGAACTATTTTCTCATCCCTTTTGAATGATAGCAATACATACTCTTATATCTCCACAAAACTTCCTCCAAAGCTACAACATTGTTCCTTTCACCATCTAAGTGTTTCATTGCTTCTTTCTTGTTTTAAATATGGTCCCTCTTTAAAATATTTATATTACCTTATTTTTATCCTCTACCTATATCAGATTTCTTTGTTTTTGAGTTCATGTTTCACCCTTTTGTAATAAACTTTATTAATTTTAGGTGTTAACGGAAAGTTGGCATCGGATATTTACCTTCGCTTGGTTCACGGGGAATCCATTCGTTGGGAATAATTTCCCTAAATTCCTCATTTTATGAATTGAAATTAAAGCGACATGAGGGGATTTTTTCATCTATTTCTAGTTAGAGAAGAATGAGAAAGTGGTACATGTCCACTCAACACCTATCCACACATTGTGTATCTTTTCGAGTCCGGCCAAAAATATAGTAAAACATGAATTATGTTTTATTTTTGGAAACTCAACCTTTTGATCACTTATATTCCTTTATGACTTGAGAGCTAAAGAATTATCACACATCCACTAAATCACTCTCTTGAAACATGTGTTGAAAAATCCCCCAAGCTATAACACCATATTTTTTTTCTCTTTTTACCATACTTCACTACTACTCAATCACAGGTTTAAATCCTCTCTTCTGAATGCTGTTATTCAGGAGATTATGCCTCATTTACTATGTCAATGGTCATTTTATTTTACATGGCAAGGGGTATAAAAATGAACAAATTTCATGTAGTTATTCTAATCCAACATAGAAATTGTAGCTGTATAATTGAGTATAAGGATAAATCTTGGCTTGTAGGCTAGCTTCCATCCACATTTCCGGTCCATCTAAAATTCCCCCATCATTACTTGCAGTAAAATTCCATCATTTAAGAATTCATGGAGTGATCCCACATATCTTTGTTTTTTGACATGGTCCCTTGGACAAAGTGAGCATCCAAATTATAGTTTTGGACCATTCTCTATAGAATTTTCTTTTAGGGAGTAGTCCCAGCTTACCCTGTTGATGAATATAAATATCAGTACACTCTTTTACTGGTCATCATACTCTAATGGCCTCTTTAATGGAAATTTTCTTTCCCCCATTTTACCTCTACCATAGGTTATTTCTTAGTTGAATTTGGGACTTCCTACCTTGAATTTTTTTGAAGGTAACTACATGATACTTTCCATGCCTCCTTTAATATTGACAACTTAACTAGCCTTTTTTCTTTTTCCTAATATTGGCAGGTCATTTTGTTGATCTGGTAAGAAGGAAATATTCTTCTTCTTTAATAATGAAGTACCATTGTTATTTAAATTGAGGAGAATTCATTGTTGTTCCTTTCCTAGTTTGTTTTATGTCTTTTTGTGATCTTCGTGTTGTTATGCAGGGATTCCTTTTTTTATGCCAAACCTTTTTACTTGAACTAAAAAGAATGGTCCTACTCCTTTCCTATATTGAAAAGGATAAGTATGAATTTCATTTTATCCAGAAGTTTTTCCTATCTCAGTATCAACTTGAAAAGTGAATGTGTATCAGGTGAGGTATCCTAAATACTTCCTTTCAATTATGTTAATGTGTTGTAGCGTATCAAACAAAACTAAATATTGTTTAGTACAAACTGGTTAATTGTGATTTTGTTGTTTTCATCCTTGTAAATTTCATTGCATAATCTTCTAGTTTCTACCACCTTCTTTTATTTTTCGGTATATGGTGTGAAGTTATACGCTCTCCTTTCTGAGACTATGGTTAGCCTCAGAGAAAATTTTTTAAGGCTTTTCTAACTTGTATACAAAACAGTTTGTTTAACATTAAAACATAGTTCTATCATTGATCATACCCAAAATACTCTCCTATTTAGAATATAAAGAAATTTTCAAATAGACATGGGCTTTCAAACACTAAATTTCAAAGGAATGTTCATATTCAAGGATATGTCTATACTCACCACCACCCACCATAATATAAATGTTATTTGGATGACCATCAACTAGGTCTAGCTCATAATTTTTTTCCATAAGAATTTTATGTGTTTTCCATGCCTTTTGTTTATCATCCATTGTGGAAAGCTTCCCCAAATTTTTTTCCAATAATAATGCCAATACTTCTTCTTCCCACAACTCCACAGGGAAGATAAGAGTTCTGCAAACCATGGTTGGATTCATTTTGAACTGTAGACGGAGAATTTGGGTTCCTAAATTTTAGAGTCGTGGCGATGATTTCCCAAACCAAATGCCACTCCTAATCTCACCCTATCATCCTACATCATGAAAAAATGGTGTCACCAGTGGCAGCTCTGGAGAACGGCCTAGAGTTGTGACCGACCAATACCTGGACATCTGCTTTTAAGCAAGGATCATATGCATGCCAATGTGTGAAGTTGTGAGCCGTCCGCACTGTCTCCACCGTAAACGGTAAATAGAGATGGGACCGAAACTCTCGAGCGGCAGAAGGATGCGGGGCAAGATGCGGAGAACTCCTAATACAAAAACTGAGACAATTCGAGAACGGGTTTGCGTAAGCCCAGGGCAGTGGGGCCCTCCTGGGACATAAATTATCAGGAGAGAATTGTATGTGATGAAAGAAATAATGAGAGGATATTAGTTAACATTGGTGATACTAAATGTAAATGCACCATGCATGGGCTTACCAGTATAAAAATCACATACATGATAATAGCATTTTAAAATCACCCTCCCAAAGCAACTAATACGTAGAAGTATGGTTGGGCGGAATAATGGAACATAATATCATGCATGAGCCATATTTAGCGCTTGGGCGATCTAAGTATGGGCATCGACTAGGATGAATCACTTACCGACAATCGATGAGCCACTCGCATTTCAAAACATGATACGAAATATGGATGAGATGGACTAATATATTATTAAATTACATATAAAGGGGTTATAAGGCGGCAGAAATACCAAAGACGAGAATCCTCTTTGACGGAGATATAAATCCTCCTCCTTTGAGACCACATGGGCTACGAGCCTTCATACAAAGTTCTACAAAATGTATACACAATGCCTTTCACATAATTTCTGATAAAAAATGCGGAACCTCCAAGTATGTTTCTTGGGTTTTATAGGCTGAAAAAGGAGTAGAGGTGGTAGGTGGAAAACTAAATGCGAATTAAAACTCGAGGAAGAGAAAAGGGACGAAGCCCATTCGTTTAAACTCGAGGCGCATTTATCTCTGGTACTCTGGAGGAAAGAATGGTCTTCATCAGGCTTCCATTTACTTCGGGTATGTGTCTCTGTTGTACTGGCTACAATACTGCATAGTAATTTTTGGTGAATGAACAAGAAAGTGAAATAATGATACAAGGTCGACCATAATTAAAAAAAATTCTCTTGGCGCTTGATTTAGCAGTCGATCAGAACTTTCCTCGGGAACATGGTAAAATATGGAAGTAATATGGGCGCTTTGTCCTTTAAGAACAAATCTGCTGATATGAGAACACGATACCTTTGATTTACGTACCTTGAGCCTTCAAGTGATCCGGGGGTCCTTAGTACGGTACTTTGCCTTCGAAATTACTGAAATAAGGCTTAAATTCTTCAATTGCACGCCTTTAACTCTCTCTTCCCGCTCCATTGATATTCCTTGTCACTTCCATGCTTGCCTCTAAACGTAAATCCGTGCTTTATTGGCTACGGGGAGGATTGTCTGAAGTTTGACGCTGTTCCTTTAATGAAAGTCTTGTACGCATACCATTACGGACCTTTCTCCGCAGTTTCACTTACGAACATGGCCGTTCCCTGTACTCTCGGGCTTTGCGTCGGTTCATAACGACGTATGGATACGGTGGTTGCTTCCTACATACCTTAAAGGCTCTTATTATTAAAAAATCCATGCCGGAGGAGAGGTGGATGGTTACGGAGGATGGGCGAATGGCTACGCATCGGTGGTGAAATGGTGGCTCTACACAAAATGACGATGGGAAATGCTTTTGATATGGTGTAAACGAGCGAACTAATAGGTTTTTGATCAAAACATGCTTATGGGCTTAGTTCGATCATGGTTTGGGGATGAAAATCAACGGCGGAGATCGAACAACGGTTTGATGATATATGAGCGAGTGGATGGAACAATTGTGAAACAAAGTTTTAATGTAAAACACAAAACTTTTGGTTATGACGGAAATACAAGAGAATGCGGTGAAAATGCAGCCAGATCGCGTCGTATGCGGTGGGACCCGACGTGGTGGAGGGTGATCAAATATGAGCCGCGGATGCGTTAGATCCAACGGACGATCGGAATTAATTGAGAGCAATCGCAATCGCCATGGACGAGAGGGATGCACATGCCTATGAGCCGATGCGACGGATGCGGGTGTTGATCTTCGGACGAATGGACGGCAGCGATTTGGTCGGCCAGTCGCAATCGGAGAAGCAGGTGTGACACATTACAAAGGTTCGATTGTGATGAGGCGGGGAAGTGCGATGGCCGTCGGATCATGGATCAAACGGACGGTTGGGATCGGATCGGGCCGTCGCAATCGGGGCGCGGAAGGGGGGATGGGAATGAACGCGCGGTGCGATGGAGAGCGATGCAGAAGTCGGAGCCGGGTGGATCAACGGGGGGAATCCAATGGTGGAGATTGTATCGGGGGGATCGCAATCACAAAGGGCGAGAAGGTGTTAGCGGGTGGAGAGTGCGATTGCGATCGGGGGCGAGGGGAGCGATTGAGCGAGCGCGTTAGATTATGTCATAGATCGACGGCGGAGGCGTAATCGGGGAAATCGCAATCGCCGGTGGAACGAAAGGGGTAACGCAACGAAATTTGCGATTGCGATTGAGAGCGAGGAGTGCGTTGCGCTCAACGGGGTAGGATTGGGATAATGGATCTACGGTGAAGAATGCATCGCGGGACTTGTTATTAAAAAGAAATGTGTCGAATTCTCTAGTGTTTGAGAAGCACTTTGGTGACTCCGATTCTTGCGATGGCGCCCGGGCTAAACGGCTGTCTCGGTGTGGTCATGTGGAGAGAAAGGTGTGGGGCTGGCATGGTCGGCTGGGCTGTGATCATGAATTTACGTTTGCTGCAGTTAAGTACGAGAGCAAGCCGGCGATAGGTAGAAAAAGGATTTTGTAGCGAGAGGGGATTTGAGAGGGTTTAAGCGAGATTGCATATGAGAATTTTAACGGGGGAGGGCGTTATGATCCAGCATTGGCTCACAGGACGACACGTTCTACATCCCTGAGCGTGACAAAGAACTTGCATGAGACACTTTTGATCATCATGTGTACGGATTCTACTCTTGACACCTTCATTTTTACTTTATAATTCATCACAACACCCACCTTATTAAACTAAAACAAAAAGAGAAACCCTATATCTTCAATATAATACATCCATTTTGCTTTGAATGTTGAAAGTAGGGCTTGAGGAATTGACCATTTACGAGGGCATCAACAAGTCGCCTGTGGGATTCTCCAACATGAAAAGTAATGGCCTTTACATTCCTACAATTTTGAAAGGACCAAGCCGGAGAATTCGAATTTTCCATGTTTACCTTTCTCGGCTCTCCGGATGTCCCACCTAAGCACCAAATCACAGTACGGCAGCTTCTTTGTCTTTTGTGTGCTGATCAAAAATGTATTTCATTTTTCTCTTGATATTCTATTAATCTCTTTGATTCACACGGCCTAGTGTTTCTTCTAATTCCACCAATTGATTGATTCTCACGATCATATCATCGAGGTTCTTCCCCGACTTTCTTGCATGGGCAGACCCCTTTGGTAAAGCCGGTTGTATAGAAAAATTGTTGCTCGTCCATATGCCAATTCTTAGGGAGATCTCACCGTTTGCTCTCTTGCGGTGCTTCTGTTAGCCCGCCAGAGCAAATTTCAATTGGGAATCCCAATTCTTCGATTCTCATTGATATTCTTCTTCGAGGCCCTCACCGAGTTTTATTTGAGGACTACGCAAGCCATTTCCTTGTGGATAATAAGCTGTAGAGTGACTTAGTTTGATATGTTTGGCGGAAAAATTCATAAACTTTAACGATTTGAAGGCCTAGCGTTATCGGTGCTATTCTAGCCGGAGACGGTAAACCTGGATATGATATTTTCTTCCATGAATTTTATTATCACGTATACGTAGCATTCCTTGCGAGTATGGCTTCCACCCATTTGGTGAAATAATGCATGTTTGTTAATATCCATTTATGTTGTCCACTAGATGGAGGATGTATTTCACCTATGAAATCAATACCCCATTGTTTGAATGGTTCATCCACATGCTAGAATCGGGAAACGGTGCGGTTATGTCTCTCGGCAAAATTTTGACATTTATCATTCTCTTACACGGAAAAAACATCTCCAAAAGCTTTGGCCGATGAGAAGCCGGCTTTCGGGGTACATGAGTTGTAGCCCTCCGGTTGCGGTGACCTCCACGGATCCCTTCGTGGAGGTGCTGCTATAATACTCTCAACCTCGTTCTGCGCGGGGCACGGGGAGTAATATGCACCGAGGGATCTCGCCGGTATGGCCGGCCATTGGCGACTATGTATTTACGACGGTTCAATCTCGGCGCTGCGTATTTAGTTTTGTCACAACTTGGAGCGAATTTGAGTGTAAGGAGATATTATACTATCTCTTTGTACCACGGAGTAGTGAGGTACTTTATGTGTGTTTACGGAGTAGCTACCCCAATTCCACGTCGTTCTTCTTTCTCCTCGGATTCCTTACTGCTATAATGGATAAATTTATGCCCAAAGCACGATAATTTGATTCGGATAACATTTGCAGCAGCCCTTGTCCTTTAATTATGGCTTAGTAGGGCCGGATGTCCGGGTCATACTCACGTGACCCACCGCAATCCACCTCCCTCTTTTTCCTTCACTATCCTCCTGAATAAGAATATCTTTTACGACGATTTGCGAGGCACAAATGCGGTGATGTGGGACGGCTATAGATATACCACGGAATTCTTTGAGGGATTTCACCGAGCACTATGCTTGCTTTTCCAATATGTTGTATTTTTAATTTCTACATCATGGAGCACCTGGTGAAAAAGGCAATGAAATTTGCTCATAACCTTCCTCATTTTCTGCAATAATACTCATATTGTGGGGTGATGCAAGAAAATCATAAAAGGTTTATCATAATGCGGTCCGGCCAGTACGGGGCTTAAATTGCAAAAGCATTCTTTATCTCGGTAAATGCCTCTAGTGATTCTTGTGACCACTTTACCTCATTATCCTTCTTGACATATATGTTATATGCCTAGCTATCTCCAACGTAGTTAGGGATAAACCTTCTCAAGGAATTATGCGCCCAAGGAATACTTGTACTTCTTTCTTGTTTCTAGGAAAAGAAATACCATTTATAACCTCTACCCTCTTAGGGCTATCTTCACCCCATCTTTAGTCACAATATGGCCCAAAAACTCCCTCTTCTAATGCAAATAAAGACTTTTGAAGATTCGGGGAGAGACCATAACCTGCATTTCTCAAAATTTCCTCTGAGATGTTCAATGTGCTCGGCATCGTTCTTCTGGAAAATGTTTAGTGATATCATCGCGGTAGACTATAAGAACTTGTCTTGCTCCCCTACAAAAGCAATGTCGTACCCTGCGAAAAGTAGTCCATTTGCATTAATCAATCCAAAAGCGATGCAGCATACACCAATGTACCCCCATGGTGTGGTGAAAGCAATCTTCATTTGATCCTACGCGATACGACCACGGTTATAACCGAGAGAATCCATCCATCATTGACATTGGTAGATCCAACACCTTACCATGAGATGTAATCCATTTTGGGAAGTGGATAATTATCCTTTAAGGATGCTCTGTTTGAGTTTACGAAATCCACTCACGGCCTTATTTCTCCATTCTTCTTTCGTATAGCGACAAGGTTTGCCACCCATTCGGTACCTTAATGGCACAATTATTTTGGCCTTTAGCGACTTCTTGATTTCTTTCTCGATGAAGGCATCGAGCGGAGAGTTGATTTGTCTAAGCTTGCTTATGGGGCTTTGCATACGCAATGGAATTTTGTGTTGCATGATACGTGTCAAAAGTTTTCCAAGTCGTCAGGACCATGCAAACACATCTGCATGGGTGGAATAATTTACGATATAGCTTTTTATATTCTTGAGGATTTTCTTGGACGATTTAACAATTTTGGGTTCGGCTTCGGTACCCAAATTCGGGTCTTCAACTTTTGATTTTCTTCTACCACTTTGCTCGGTTGAAATGAGACATCATTCTTGTCAAATAATCTTTCTAGAGGCACCAGCCCTCTAGGTATCATGTTTCCCTTCAATTGCAACACTTTATTTCCTGCCACTTTTTCCTCCCAATTTCCTTTTGAAATATCCTCAGGTTCTACCTCTTCTTCATCATCAATCTCCATATTGGAGAATTCTCCCACTGTTTCCAGGAATCTCTTCATTTGTTCTTCATCCTCAAATACCTGCTAGTGTTTGATGTTGTCTGGGATTGAAGGCTGATAACACACCTCGACTTCATATCTTAAAAGAGGGTTCTGAGGTGGTCGGAATGTACTTGCAACTACAGCAAGGGAATCAGCCATCCTATTCTATTCTCGAGGCATGAACTGTATATTGAATGCCAAGAAGAAGTTTTCTACCATGTCCCAAACTTCATTCCTATAAGCCCTTAGCCTAGGATGTTTGGTCTGACACTGATTCTTGACTTGTCTAACCACCAGCTCTGAATCTCCCAGAACTTTTAAACTTTGTATATTCATATTCCTGGCTATTTGCAATCCTAGCATAAGTGCTTCATATTCAGCCACATTGTTGGTGGCTTCATATTCTAGTTTGAAGGACAATGGAACCCACCTTCCTGTAGGAGAAATCAATAGCACTCCAGCTCCATTTCCTTCTCTTGAATTTTCTCCATCAAAATGTAGTGTCCATATTCCTGCTTCATGACCCTCTGAAGGCTGCTCAGTCTTGATCTGGCAAAAGGATGGTTCATAAGCATAATATTGATCTTCTTCCAGCATCAAACATGAAAAGTCTCCTTCTTTACTGTATACTGGTGAATTTACAAAATTGTCAGCCTTAGTCACCATCTTGACAAATCTAGTCTCCCTCTATAGTCTCCTCTCTTGGCCACCAAAAACTAGGATAGTGGCATATGTTAAATCTATTTTAATTGATCTGCCAATTTTTGTTCCCTAGGACCTTGATAGCAACATACCAAAGCGAGCTGGAATGTCAGCCACCACTATGTCCATTACCACACTTTTTGCTGGGATTTGGGCCAAATTGACCACCAAATATTTGATCATCCCCGCGCATTTAACTCTTTTGGAGTCAAATGAATAGAGGTCTTTATATGGACGTGTGATTTGTAAACCTAGTTGTTCCATGACTGACAGAGGCATAAGATTATGGGAAGCCCCAGAATCTAGCATACAGTTATGTAATAGCAGGTCATGGATCACTAGAGACACATAGAAGGGAGGAGTAGAAGGATCTATCTCCTCAACATGAGGAAAAAAAAATACCATGGGTCTTTCTTCTTGAAGGTTGAGACTATCTGGGATGATTGGTGCTTCTGGAGGGATCATGAAAGAGGTGACTTGAGATTGATATGATGGTTGTTTCAACAGTTCAGTCAAGGGGACTGGGATTTTGACCTTTTCAAGTTCCTTTTGCAGACTGAAAGCAGGGGGGAATTTTCTATCACAACCTCTTTTGACTCTTTATTTTCAACTGGGGGCTTGATTTCTTTTGACACAGATTCGGTATTAGGAGGAATGACTACCTTTGAAGAAGAGGGAATTTGATCATTAGATTGCAAAGGTTTGTTCAGAGGTTTCTTACCTTTGTCTGTGGCTTTCTGCATCATTGATTCCTCCTGAGCAGGTGCTTCCTTTTGGGGTAGCTCTTCTCCTTGCTCTTGGGTACGAGTCCTCTTCCTAGAAGATTTGAGATCATATCTTCTATTGAAATGTGCTTGCATGAAATCTTTAAACTGTTTACAATAATGATCAAATTCTGCTTCTTCTGTGTCTCTGGTCTTTTCTTCTTCTTGCAATGAGCATCCAGCTGCATCATTTCCTTGCAAAGAGCATTCTTCTCCATCACTATTTGAGAAGGCAAGATTTGCATCCTCCAATCCATATGCAGCTTCTTCAATGGAGTCATCTACTGGACCTTCCAAGTACAATGGGTGTGGCACTTGATCCTGTTGCTCCTTTTCTTCCCTTGGAAATATTTGCAAGGGTGGTTTCCTATACTGAGGATTGTAACCTCTGTTTGGAGCATTCTGGAAATTCCTAAAAGCTGAATTCTTGGCTTCCAATTCAAGCTTGACCATTTTCTTAACTAATTTTCTCATTTCTTCCATTTTGTCTGAATCTTTGTCTTGACTAGAAGTGGACACCTCCTCTTTTCCCCTTCTTCTCGTATCTTGTTCAGTTTTTCCTTTTGATTTACCAGTGGAGGCAAAGTTTGCTTCCAACTCTAGTGCATCTGCCTGAGCATCATCCAGAGTAGCAGGCTTTCTTTCTCTGAGAGAGAAACCAAATTCTGAATCAAAGGCTACTACAAAAACAACTTTAGCAGCAGTTTGATGGGGTTTCATATCAGCAGGGAGACTCAGATACAACTTATTAAATTTCTTGATAAATTCTAATACTCCTTCATTATGTCTTTTCTTTAGTGTATTGAACTCAATGAGACAATTTCCATGATCTTTTTTCTCTCCCCACTTCCTGAGAAAAGTATCTTCCATGTTATCTCACGTGGTAATAGAACGGCCAACCAATGTCTTGAACCATTTTCGAGCTTCACCATCCAGAGATTGCACAAAAAGTCTTAAGACCACATCCAAATGTTCAACATTAAAGTTCTCTGCGAAGGAGCAGAAAGTCTCAAGATGTTTTTGAGCATCAATCTCATTTTCCGCATTGAATCTGGGCAAAATCTTCAGATAATCCTGGGGCATATCATTCAGCGCTTGGGGTAATGCCAGGGGAGAATATTTATTCATCAAGAAAGCTGGAACATTGGCCATTGGAGGAGGTGGAGGTAGTGCAATAGTTTGATGAGTAAGAGGAGGAAGAGGAGGAAGTGGAGTATGAATAATAATAGGAATATACTCGACTGCAGCTTGAGGGGTTGAGGGGAATAAAGATCTATTAACAGCAGATACTTCGGTTACTTCCTTGACCTCTTCAACCTCAGGAGTAGGATGAAGACTGTTTTTATTTCTGATACCCTCTCAGGGTGGACTATCTGAGTAATAATAATCAGTATCTCCCACAGTGGAGTCGGGAATTTGAAATTGAGAATATTGAGAGGAGGAGGAAGGAAAATATTTTATAGACACTTCAGGAATTTCGGAACGGGCTGATTTCCTTTCCCTCCAATTTCTTCTATGTATAATCTGGTCAGGGTCAGACACTGAAGGTGTCTTTGGCTTAGACGTATCTGACCTCAAGTGTGGCTTACGAGGAGCCAGGACTGCAAATAGATTTATCAAATAACAAATGTGAAGTCGCCAAGGTGAGGGATTTACAACTCTCAACTCTCTGTGCTCACCTACTTAGAGAGTGAATATGATTTTTTCGAGGCCCAGGGATTATAATTTTCTCAAATTCTTCCCCGGAAACGGTGCCAGAAAGATGTTGTAGCTCCTAGAGACAGCCTAGAGTTGTGATAGACCAGTGCCTAGGACATCTTAGCACAGCAAGGAGCGTACAATATAATGTATGAAGTTGTCAGCTTCAGCTCACATGCTATCTCTTGTAAACAGGGAAATAAAATGGAATGGGACCAAACTCTCAGAAACTGACCCAGGAAAAGAGATACTGCAAAGGCAAGATGCAGAACTTTGATACAAAAGCAACAGACAATTCAGAAACAATTTACTGCAAAGTGGGTCGATTCAGAAATACTTCACAGACATAAATTATCAGAAGGTTTATGTAGTGAAAGAAATATTGAGATGATACTAGTTAACATTGAGTTGATACCCAGATATACAATACCACCATGCATGGGCTTACCAATCTAAGAATCCATACATGATAATAGAATTTTAAAAGCACCCTCCCAAAGCAACTAATATAGCAGAAGTATGGTTAGCTAAATAATGGAACAGAATATCATGCATGAGCCATATTTAAAGCCCTTGACTGATACGAGCATGGGCATAAACTAGGATGAATCCATACTAAAGATCCGTGAGCCACTCGCATTCCAAAACATGATACAAGAAATATGGATGAAATGAAGTGTTCTATTAATATAACACAAATAAAGGAAGTTATAGACTGTGAAATACCAAATACCATAATCCTCTTTGACAGATAGAACTCCTCCTCACTGAGACCCTATGGGCTCTGAGCCTCCATACAATAATTTTACAAAATGTATGCAAAAATCCTTTCACTGCATAATTTTTCTGATAAAATCTGGAACCCTTACAATGCATTTCTTCATGGTTTTTATAGGAGAAACCATAACCTAGTAAAAGAGGTAGGTGATGAACATTTAATTTGCATAATTAAGGAAAAATGGTGGAAACACTCGCGCCCATACTGCTGAATGACTATGTTGTGTTGTTTGTACTCTGGGCCTGCTAACTGAAATAAATGCACTAGGTAAAAATCTCCTCAGGGACACGGCATAGAAGTAAAATCACATAAACATTATGTCCTTTCCTGAAAGAGAATTCTGCTGAAATAAAACCTGGAGGGTATTGTTTCTTTTGCATTGTACCCTCTGTGTGATCCTAGATATATTTGATCTGGTACCTTTGTTGTTTAAGCATTGAATTTGAACTCAAAATCTTCAACTGCAGCTATTGAATTCTTCAATCTCCCACCCTTGCTCTTTTAGTGGATGTCGTTTCGTAGCAACTACCCAGGGCTTTCTTCATAAATTTTGCCTCTGAACAATGGTCCTTTCTTGGCCCTCGGCTTCTGAAAAGGAGGCTGTGAATAATGGCAATTTTCTGTCACCGCAAACCTGCAAAATACACAAACTTGTTAAGAAAACAAATGCACGGGAGGGTGAATGCAGTGGAGATGACCGTGTAACATAGCGACGTGATGAAATCGTGGAAATATGCAGGGTGGCGATGAAAGATATAGTGGAATGATGGTGAATAGCCGGATGAAGAATTTCAACCAGAAACATTAAATTTTAGCTTATGGACGGGACATATAAGGGTGACGTAGAAATGCGATGCACACGTGGTAAGGGTGACGTGGAGGAAGACTTGGTCAACAGATGGTCATGCAAATGATCTGGACTGTACAATCTCAAAACGAGATCAACGGTTGAAACTACGTCGAAGGGCGATGGACTGCGGGCCCGGTTTACTGTGCAATTGGACTAAAACTCATGAAACTTCAAAAAGCGACCGCCGTTGGATGAAGACCCCCAGATCGGACGGCTGTGATGAATATCGCTACGTGACTTTGGTCGAACATTAACGCGCGATGGAGGGCGGTATCCGGGCCGTACGTGGGGACACGTGGTGAGCGCTATATGGAATCGCTGGCCCAAGGAGAACTACCGCCTACCGCCGAAAGGCGGTGCGATACATACCACCCAATTTTGAACAATGTTTTGGGCGCGGGGACCACAACGGCGGGAGGGCTGAGGTACGTTGATCTATGGTTTGATCAGACGGCTCAGAACGTGCCCGATATTCTTTGATAAGCGCCTAGTGCTTTTTCTCTCGGTTCTGGCTTTTGGTCCCGTGGAGGAAAGGAGCAGAGGCTTAGCAGAAGGGGCTAGGCCTGTGAGATTTTCGGATTTACGATCTGTGGCTTTTTATAATGTAATTTGAGGGCGGAAAGGCAACAATAGTCATAAAAATTATTTTTAAGGCTGGAAGAGGGGATTTGCAGGATTATAAGCCAGTTTTCCTGTGGAATTTTTATAGGACCGATTATGATCAACAGATGTCATGAAACCAAGAAAAAGTGGCCTTAAAAGCCCTAGATGGACAATGGAGGAGTTAGGCAAAACAAAATAGAGGGTTGAGGCCAAAGGTGACACAACAAAGACAAACTGAGTGACATGAGCCCATGATGGGTCTTCTAGGATGGGTGAGCTAAGCTTGACATGATGGGATGATGAAATAGTGAAAAAATTATCTTAAGGATAATGAAGGTAGTGAGATTTCTAGTACTCACAATGTTCATGAACTTTGTTTCTATAAATCTAGAACCGATACTTAGTCATATTCAGATAATGAAAATTATGGATGACTAAAACAATGCTCTTTGAAGCACCTTAGTCCTCATGTTTGTTGTGGCCTTGATTTTTTCCTCTGTTGGCTGTGTTTGAGGAATTCTTAACTGCTCCTCAAGCCACTTTATTCTTTTTTGTTTCAATTATGGATTAATATGTTGGTTAACAAATACGATTCATGGTAAGCCTTGCCTATTTGAGACTGTCTAAACTTTGTCTTGGAACCTTTCTTTGAATTATTGCTTGCTAGGTTAAGTCAAAGAGGTCTTGTTCTGATCTTGCCCTTTGTCCATGCCTATCAGCTTACCTTAGAGTTCTTTATAGCTTAATCAAAAAAAATTAGGAGTTCCCTCTTTGCTTGATTAAAGTTATTATGCTATCTTATATGTTTTCCCAAATTCTGAAGGTGAATTTACTAAAGTTAGAAGCTCTTATGCTTTCTGTTGTCAATCCTAGAGACAGCCTTGAGTTGTGAAAGACCAATGCCTAGGAAATCTTATATAGCAAGGAGCAATATGATATGATAGGGATAATTAGCAGAACAAAGCTCTCATGCTATCTCTTGCAAACAAGAAATTAATTTGAATGGGACCAAAACTGTCAGAAGCTTGATACAGAGAAAGCAATACTGCAGAGGCAAGATGTGAAACTCTAACACGAATGTATCAGACAATTCAAAGGCAGCTTACTTCAAAGAGGGTTGGATTCTAAATACTTCACAGAGATGAATAATCAGAAAGTATCTACTACGTACGTAGAATAAAGAGAATACTAACTGTTATTGAGACAATATCCAGAAACATATATCAGCATGCAATGGGCTTACGAAATTAAGAATCCACGCATGATAACAGCATTTGTAAATAACATCTCATAGCAGCTAATACAGCAGAAGTACGGATGAAGTGAAAATGAAACAGCATACCACGACTGAGCCATATTTAAAGTGCCAGACAGGTTATGGCATAAGTATCAACTAGGATAAATTCATACCAAAACCAGTGGGCTAATCGCATTCCAGAACATGATACAAGATGAATGGATGTAAACGAAATGAACCACTAAGCTACAACACATAGGAGAGAATTACACACTGTAAAGCAACAAGACCAGAATCCTCAGTGAAGATAGAACTCCTTTTCATTTAGACCCAACGAGCTCTTCACATTTCTATTGAGATTTCAACAACAAGCATGCAAAAATTCTTACACAGCAAAATTCTTCAGAAAATATAGGCCCTGTTTTTCTCTTCAGATCTTGCTTATATAGTGGCCTCTGAACATGAGCGAGAAGATATTTTTTGGGAAAAATATCTTCCTCGCATGCCAAAAATTAGTTGGAGGTCTTTATCAGAACAACCAAAATTCATGATGAGGAATAGAGGCATCTCATCATTTGCAGTTAGGCACTCGTTCGTTTTAAACAAAAATATTAAATGACCGTTTCTGACAGAAAGTGAAATGCAGGAGTGGAATGTAAATTCCACTCGAAATTTAAAAGTAACAAACTAAAATGAAATTAAAAGGCCACTAGGGCTGAATCATGAATCGGCAATGCTCCCTGACGAGATGGATTTAAGGCGGTCACTGCCACAGGTGGCGGAATGTTGGCTGAGAGGAATCAATTTGCCTCTGATGTGGCAGTGGAGGCTTTTCTACCTGTAAAGCTCTCTATTGTGCCGATGTCAAAACACAGATATGACTCGTCGGTGTGCTTTGGTCTTCAAACTGCGCTTTCTTCCTTTGGACGCGGGATTAAGCGTTAATTATTGAATAATAGGCTTTAATTCTTCTAACCTGTCTCTGCTGATTCAATTTTTTGCTATTGTAATGGCCTCTCTGCACTTTCAGCCATAGTGGCTGTGACTGTGGGGACAGCGCGAGTTTCTTCACTATGTAATCCCTGCACAATGAAATGAACTAGTTAAGAAATCCAGGGGAGCGAGGGAAGGATGCTATGGAGGCCTGTGGAATGATGGCGCGACTGTGGAAACAACAGCGATAGTGGAGGAATGGTAAAAAACGGGCGGAGGAATGATGTAAGTGGGGTGAGCGTTGTAAGGACGCTGACAATGGAGCACGCAGTGCGTAGGGATTGGGTGTTTATCTGCAGGTGGGTGGATGCCATGTGCTGGGTTTAATACTGGTACGGGCCTCGGTACCAGTTCACCTATGGAATTACCTTACCTTTCTTCCGCGTAGGCGACTTAGTTCTCTAAACATATTCCTCGTGGAATTGTAAAAATACATAGCATGAAGATTTGAGGGCCCGCACTTTTCTTTGCCATACAGCTCTTACCTTGGGTCCACCCCCGTGACATGTCACTGCAATTCCGCGGGGGTATGGGTCTCTCGTCCCTTCTGCTCCTTGACCCCCCCAGAATTACACCCGCGGGAACTCATTTCCACGTGCATAAAAGGCGGCATGTATTATGATATTTTCACTTTAGGCCTGTTACACCATACCTTCGCTTGTTTGATTTATGTTCGGAGCCTTTAGGTCTTCCTACCCTTTTTGAACATATGTTTCGTTTTAGGCACGCTACTTTTCTTATCATCGTTTCTCTTCAACCATCCTTTAAATGTTTCACCACCTGTCATAACATTCAATACATGTTTATCCAAGGGTTAATTCAAAAAAAATGACTGATGTTAATTAATGATCAACATTGGCTCCACCTGGGGACGACGCGTTCATACTTGAGCGTGTCGAGAACTTCGCAGACCACCTACATCATCAATTTTTACAAACAGGAAAAATAAACCTATTCTGCTTCTACCTTTATTACTCCATGAGACCAAATTAAACTGTTGGTCTCAAATTTTCTCTACCTAAACTACATCTGCTAGGATCAAACTGTCTAGCAGATTTCTTCTCTACATTCTAAAACAGAAATTGAAAAACAGCCAAGCCAGGATTAGACTGTCCAGCTTGCTGGACTTTGCAGAAATTAAAACAACTAACTACATGCTCACAGAATGAGCTTTATTGAGCTTTTCCTACCTACCCTACTCTAACTGGACTATTTGCAATTCTAGCTTACAAACATTGTCTTCCAGTGCAACCAGTCCATCAAGTGATCCCAAGATTGGTCTTTCTTGCTGAGCTCCTTGAGCAGGCTGGATAGGCAGGGCTGCTCCTGCTCTTCCTGTTCTTCAACAGCAGCTTCGAAAAATCTTCTTTCTGTTTGCAACATGCTGCTCAACAAGACCTTTGATCCTTCCTCAAATTTTTGTAGGAAATGAACATAAGGATCATGAAATGACACCTGGTTGTAAAGATTTGGCAGTCTGGTTTCAACCAGGATTGCTTCTTCTTCCACTGGATTGAGAAAAATACTCTCTTAGGGTAGAGTGCCTCCTTGATCTTCTTCATCTGAACTGGAGGACTCATCATATCTTGCAGCTGTGTCCTCTCGGAGCTCTAATACATTTTGCTCTGGTGGGCCGAGCTCCATGAAAATATCTGTGTATTCTTGAGCAAAGGTTACTTTCATTGCTTCCTCCTTTCCAAGAGAAGGCTCGTTATTTTCATCCTGCTCAAGAATCTCTCTTTTTCTTTCCTCCTCATCTTCTGAGATGAAAGAATGTTGATCTCCATTCTCATGACACTCATCACTGATACTTTCATAACTTTCCCCATCAGTGTCATAGACAGGCTGGCTCGACCAAGTCAACCATTATGGATGCTCGGCAGGTCTTTCTTCGTACATATCCACGGAGGAGCTTTCTGGATCTCTGCAGTCAAACTTGTCAGATGAATAAGCAAGAGTGTCTATTCTGTAAAAGACTTCAGAGGTGGACTGCGTGTTTGATATCTGGCCCATCTCTTCTTTTGTCGACGGAAGAATTTCTTTTTTAACATAGACAGGAGAGTAGTAGCCCTCTGTTTCTTGTACTAGATGATCTAGAGGCTGGATGTCTTCTGTAGCCTCTTCTTTGGAATCTTCACATGTGCTAGCAGGGAAAATTTGAGGAGTTTTTAATGTCTCCTTTTGAGCAGATGCTTCCTCATGAGGTGCATCTTCCTCCTGATCCTGAGTGCGAGTTATCTTCCTAGAAGATCTAAGGTCATATCTTCTATTAAATTGTGCTTGCATGAAATCGACAAACTGCTTGCAGTAGTCATCAATCTCAGCATCTTCTGTGCTTTCATAAATTTTTCTTCCACATGTGACGGAATTTTCACTTCATCACTTCTTTGTAAGGGACATTCTACTTCGTCACTATTTGAAAAAGCAAGATATGCCTCCTCTTGCTCATAAGTGGTGTCTTCGGTGGGCCCATCTACCTGACCTTCCAAGTACAGAGGGTGTGGTACCTGATCTTGTTGCTCCTTCCATTCCCTTTTTAGTATCTGCAAGGGGGGTTTTCTGTACTGAGGGTTGTAACCCCTATTTGGAGCATTCTGGAAATTCTTGGAGGATGAATTCTTGGACTCTAGTTCAAGTTTGACCAGCTTACTTGAAATATTCTTAATCATTTTGTTCATTTTCTCAATTCTGTCATTAACTGAGTCTCTATCTTGGCTAGAGGTGGATACCTCTTCTTTTCCCCTTCTTCTAGTATCCTGTTCGGGTTTTCCCTTGGATTTACCAATAGAGGCAAAATTTGCTTCCAGCTCTAGAGCATCTATCTGGGCATCATCCAGGGTGGCTGGCTTTCTTTCTCTCAGAGAGAAGCTGAATTCTGAGTCAAAAGATGCCACAAAAACAACCTTGGAAGCGGTCTGATGAGGCTTCATATCTGTGGGAAGGCTCAGGTACAACTTGTTAAACCTCTTGATAAATTCCAACACCCCTTCAGCATGTCTTTTCCTGAGTGTGTTAAACTCAGTAAGACAATGTCCATGGTCTTTCTTCTCTCCCCATTTTCTGAGAAAAGTATCCTCCATTCCTTCCCATGTGGTGATGGAATGGTCTCCTAGTGTCTTGAACCATTTTCTGGCTTCACCGTCAAGATATTTCACAAATAGTCTTAAGACTACGTCTAGATGTTCCACATTAAAGTTCTCTGCAAAAGAGCAAAAAACCTCAAGATGTTTTTGAGCTTCAATCTCATTTTCCCCATTGAAACGTGGTAAGATATTCAAATAGTCTTGTGGCATATCATTCAATACTTGAGGTAATGCCAGGGGGGCATACTTATTCAACAGGAAACCAGGAACATTGGCCATTGGGGGAGGTGGAGGTGGTAGAAGAGTTTGATGTGTAAGAGGAGGAGGTGGTGGAAGTGAGGTTTGAATGACAATAGGAATGTATTGAATAGCAGCTTGAGATGATGATAGGGAAGACGGAATATTAACAGCAGGTACTTCAGTGACTTCTTTGACCTCTTCGGCCTCTGGAGTGGGATGGATTGTCTTTCCCTCCAACTCTCCAATGTAGGATCTTCTCTGGGTCATACACAGAGGGTGTCTTTGGCTGACACATATCTAACCACGGGTGTGGCTTATGAGGAGCCAGGACTGCAAGTAAGTTTATCTTATAAATGACTGTGGAGTCGCCAAGGTGAGGGATCTACAACTCTCAACTCTTCATGCTCACCTTTCAGAAGAGTGAATAAAGATTTTTTCGAGGCCCAGGGACTCAAATTTTTTTAACTTCGTTCCCCGGCAACGGCAGCAAAAAGATGTTGTCAATCCTAGAGACAACCTTGAGTTGTGAAAGACCAGTGCTTAGGACATCTTATATAGCAAGGAGCAATATGATATGACAGGGATAATTAGCAGAACAAAGCTCTCATGCTATCTCTTGCAAACAAGAAATTAATTTGAATGGGACCAAAACTTTCAGAAGCTTGATATAGAGAAAGCAATACTACAGAGGCAAGATGTGAAACTCTAACACGAATGTATCAGACAATTCAAAGGTAGCTTACTGCAAAGAGGGCTGGATTCTAAATACTTCGCAGAGATGAATAATCAGAAAGTATCTACTGCGTACATAGAATAAAGAGAATACTAATTGTTATTGAGACAATATCCAGAAATATATATCAGCATGCGATGGGCTTACGAAATTAAGAATCCACGCATGATAACAGCATTTGTAAATAACATCTCATAGCAGCTAATACAGCAGAAGTATGGGTGAAGTGAAAATGAAACAGCATATCACAGCTGAGCCATATATAAAGTTCCAGACAGGTTATGGCATAAGTATCAACTAGGATAAATTCATACCGAAACCAGTGGGCTACTTTCATTCCAGAACATGATACAAGATGAATGGATGTAAACGAAATGAACCGCTAAGCTACAAAACATAGGAGAGAATTACACATTGTAAAGCACTAAGACCAGAATCCTCAGTGAAGATAGAACTCCTTTTCATTGAGACCCAATGAGCTCTTCACATTTCTATTGAGATTTCAACAACAAGCATGCAAAAATTCTTACACGGAAAAATTCTTCAAAAAATTTGGGCCCTGTTTTTCTCTTCAGATCTTGCTTATATAGAGGCCTCTGAACATGATCGAGAAGATATTTTTTGGGAAAAATATCTTCCTCGCATGCCAAAAATTAGTTAGAGGTCTTTATCAGAACAACCAAAATTCATGATGAGGAATAGAGGCATCTCATCATTTGCAGTTAGGCACTCGGCCGTTTTAAACAAAAATATTAAACGACCGTTTCTGACAGAAAGTGAAATGCAGGAGTGGAATGTAAATTCCACTCGAAATTTAAAAGTAACAAACTAAAATTAAAGTAAAAGGCCACTAGGGCCGAATCATGAATTGACAATGCTCCCTGACGAGATGGAGTTGAGGTGGTCACTACCACAGGTGGCGGAATGTTGGCTAAGTGGAATCAATTTGCCTCTGATGTGGCAGTGGAGGCTTTTCTGCCTGTAAAGCTCTCTGTTGTGTCGATGTCAAAACATATATATGACTCGTCGGTGTGCTTTGGTCTTCAAACTGTGCTTTCTTCCTTTGGACGCGGGATTAAGCGTTAATTATTGAATAATAGGCTTTAATTCTTCTAACCTGTCTCTGCTAATTCACTTTTTTGCTACTGTAATGGCCTCTCTGCACTTTCAGCCACAGTGGCTGTGACTGTGGGGACAGCGCGAGTTTCTTCGCTATGTAATCCCTGCACAATGAAACGAACTAGTTAAGAAATCAAAGGGAGTGAGGGAAGGATGCTACGGAGGCTTGTGGAATGATGGCACGACTGTGGAAACAACGGCGATAGTGGAGGAATGGTAAAAAACAGGCAGAGGAATGATGTAAGTGGGGTGAGTGCCATAAGGACACTGATAATGGAGCACGCGGCGCGTAGGGATTGGGTGTTTATCTGCTGGTGGGTGGATGCCGCATGCCGGGTTTAATACTGGTACGGGCCTCGATACCAGTTCACCTATGGACTTACCTTAACTTTCTACCGCGTAGGCGACTTAGTTCTCTAAACATATTCCTCGTGGAATTGTAAAAATACACAGCATGAAGATTTGAGGGCCCGCACTTTTCTTTGCCATACAGCTCTTACCTTGGGTCCACCCCCGTGACACGTCACTACAATTCCGCGGGGGTATGGGTCTGTCGTCCTTTCTGCTCCTTGACCCCCCCCCCCCCCCCCCCCCGAATTACACCCGCGGGAACTCATTTCCACATGCATAATATAAAGGCGGCATGTATTATGATATTTTCACTTTAGGCCTGTTACACCATACCTTCGCTTGTTTGCTTTATGCTCGGAGCCTTTCCTTTTTGAACATATTTTTCGTTTTAGGCACGCTACTTGTCTTATCATCGTTTCTCTTCAACCATCCTTTAAATGTTTCGCCACCTGCCATAACATTCAATACATGTCTATCCAAGGGTTAATTCAAAAAAAATGACTGATGTTAATTAATGATCAACACTTTCTATGTTTCACTGGAATGTTTATCTTGGACATGTATTTGTTTAAAGTATTATCATTGAGTAAATGGTTTTCCCTAGCTCATGCTTAGTATCTTGTGCTAATAATATTTAAGACCTTCTTGTTCATAGGTAAATGACAAAGGATACTTCACTGCCCTTTGCCCTACCTTGTTTTTCCCAAACTTGATGTCCACCTCACCTCACACATTACCTTAAGGATCCATTAACCTTGCTATATTGGCCCTGAAACACACTCTGATTTATCATTAAAACACTCATGACTTTCATTGACTCCATAGCCCAATTATTCAAAGACCTCTCACTCCACCTATTCCACTTGACCATCTTACCCAAACAAAATAATCAACAAACCCTACACTTAACAACTAGCCTAAAATAAACCATCTAAAGAAAACAAGAATACATCTTTTGCACCTAATAGAGAATCCCTCTCTGAGTCCAAGAAGGCTAGGTCCTAGGACTCCAAAGACTAGTTCCATGTTGCAATGTCATTTGGTATACCAATCTTCCAAATCACGGGACCCCAACATTCTGGCGATCACAATGGGACCTTCTGAGTTGGTGACAAACTAAGTATTCCTTAGATCTCAGAAAACCTATAAAAACCCTTAGATTGGTATTCAGTTGTTGATGGTGGATAGCATCTTGCCTTAAAATAGGTGAAATCATCAACCTAGCGACTCCACAAACTCTCAATAGACTTGAAGACTCCACTAGAGGAAGAATCTAAAACATGACCAGCCATCCTAGAAAGAAAAATCACTCAGGCCTAGGTTGGATTTAAAAAATTATTTTTTTTAACTATAACCATGTTCTATCCTAATTTAAGGCTGATCAAGAATACACTGATGAGATCTACACTAATCATTGGAAATATCTCAAGCCTCAAAAAGTTGAACCTAAAATTGCAGACCTTGAGTGCCTACCCCAGATACACCTGTGGAAGATCTAGTGAAACATGAGCCTCATACTACTTTTCCTACTCTTGTTGAAACCTCAAATAGTCATCAATCTCTTTTTGCACTACCTATATCCACAAAGGTCCCAGAAAGATACAAGCCTCTAGTTTTGCCTCTTATCCTCCAGGCGCTCCCTACAAATCTTGCAAATAAACTACCTAGATTTGATGGAGAAAACTCAAAATTCACCGCTGAAGAACACATTCAAAATCTTGAGGGTTTACTTAACCTATTTGAAATAGAAGAAGATTATGTGCATATTAGAATGTTTTCCTTATCATTACAAGGAAAAATTAAGAGTTGGTTTAAGGACCTTCCAGCTACAAACATTAGCAACTTTCATCAATTCACTCAAGTTTTCTTAGATAGGTGGGCAGTCATGGGAAATTCTCTTCTCATCATGAAGGATGACAACCATTTGAAAAGACATCCAAAGGAGACAGTACAACAATTTTCATCCAGGTTCAATAAAGTATACCATGCAATACCTGTTAATATAAAGCCACCCCTAGGATGGGCTCTCTTGCACTACCCATATGCTTTTGACCCGGAGATGGCTTTCCAGATAAGGGAAAAATACCCTTCAAACCTGGAAGAAATGTAGAATATGGCAATTACTGTGGAATTCAACATACTAGAAAGAGAGGCAAAGTTAGAAGCAATAAAGAAGGACAAAGTAGCTCAAGAGAAACTGATATCTTCAGAGGTAAAGCTAGAGATGTTGACAGATACAATCAGCAAAATAATGCATATACTTGGCAGGAAAGAGGAAGAGTACAAGGTTGTGGTTGGTGCTGCTTATTCAAAACAGCCTATACCTTTTCCTTGGGAAGAATAAACTTTGTCATTACAAGACAAGAATAACAATCAAAATATGCATATTAAGCAAGATTACAAATAAAAAGATGTTGAAAGCTGTCAAGTAAGTACTAGATACCTTCATATATCTTGTGCTTCACTACTAAGAGAGCATTACAAGCAAATTGCAAATGGAAACCAGGTGGAATGCTCTAAAGAATCAATCAGGGACAAGATAGATGATGCAAACCCTTTTGCATATCCAGAGGTCTTTCCCTTAAGCCATTTTGAAATCACAAAATCTGAAATAGAGAAGGATTCAAAACCTTTAGGGTCTCTACTTTTATGCTTTGATTCATTTCAAATTATAAAAATAAATTGGCACCCTGAGGATCTATCAGAGGAAATTCATGAATTTCATGCCCAAGTTAACTATCACGAAAATCAAGAAGAGTTGGTTGAAGATGAAATCAATCAGGGAATGAAAGATAACCCACAGGACCTCTCTAAAGGCACAAATGATTCATCATCATCTCTCCTAGGTGAGGCTCAAGAATACATTCAACCTCAAAATCAGCCTCCACAAGAGAAAGAGGACTATTCTAGTTATATCCAAAGAAAGAGAAAAATGCCTCCTTTTTTAACTGAAGAGGAGATAGATCAGCTGATAAACATACAGTCAGCCTCTAATCTTGCATATGAACAGAACATTTCTATTTATTTTCCTCCTAATCCTAGCCATCACATAGAGGAAAATGGATTTATAGATCAATTCAAAGAGAAACAATCTGATAGTCCAATATGTGCAGTTGGTAACATTAATTATATTGATGATTCTCCAAGGTTTGATCAATATGTTGATAATGATGATGTTCTCCAAAAAGAAGCTAACTTTGTAGATCATTCAGCACTTGGTTTTTGGGAGGAAGCTCAGTTTCATCAACTTGAGAAAGGTAACCAATCAATGCATAACAGCTATGACAGTGATGCAGAAAGCTTAGAAAATTTGGAAGCAAATGAAGGCTTGAAAATTTATGATCACCATAAAGTTGTTGCACTTCTTTCTCAAGAAGATTTGTTGCCAAGGAGTGCTCCTACTCATCAACATGGTCGTTTTCACATAGAACTTAGCCCACTCTATCAAAACCCATCAGGTTTTCTAAAGGATAACATTGCAATCTATGATGAGTCTACTAGTTCAGATGATCATGAGGAAGATGTATATTTTCTTTCCCAAAGGAGTCCCAAGCTCAACCAAGTGGAAGAAGAAGCAGTCCTGGATCAAGCTTATTTACCAAATCTTCACATTCAGGTATTTTTTCAAGATCCCTTTGTTGATTTGTTAAAAACATTTGAAGAGGGATTGAATCATGTCAAGAGCAGTTTGTTTCAAAGTGTAAGAAAAATTTTAGGCACTACTGTTCAAACACAAGTAAGGTGGGAGTGGCCTTTTAATTTAATCAGCACCCTCAAAGAGTTGAACCAAGATCCCTCATGCAATCATCTGCCTAATTGGTTGTATTGGAAAAGAGAGTTCACCAGCTGAATGTATATCATGTATAAATTAGATTAGGATAGATAGGCATGCAAATAAGCTCAGCCTTTGAGCATGTTATAGTTATGGATTGTTTTGAAAATACAAAACAAAGAAAAGATGAAAAAGAGGGCAGATTTGAAAAGAGGTATAGCCCTGTACCCAAAAAAGAGTACCACTGAAAGTGTGCAAACCTAAATGCCACTACTTTTTCCAAAAAAATCTTGTTCAGTCATCTAGCCTAATCATGGCTGAACATGTTTTCAATTTATTGGTGATAAGTTAGTGAAAGAGATCTTGTCAAATCATTCAAGCTTGACTTGTCAAACAGGATAGATTAGGAATGAAAGATACAGGTTCCACATGCTCAAAATTGAACCAAAGAGAAAAGATAGGGATGCCTAACAAATTCTGAATCATAGCCCTCATGTTTTCTAGTTTTTCATTATACAAAAATAATGCGTGTGTGCAACTTGTCCGAATGCTACAACCCATGGAAAATCAGATTTCCTAATCCTGGTTTGATCATGTTTTGAATTTCATGTCAGTAGAATACATGATAAATTTTGTCAAACAACTTAATCTTGACAAATGATTAGACTAGGTAGAGAATAAGAGAGTTCATTAGTCTAATCTGAACTCTTGGAAGTAATAAGGGTATAAATAGATAGTCTTTTATGCTTTCAAAATAAAATGATGTCAAGGGTTTTCCAGTCCAAGTGCACCCAAGTAAAAAAATGTTGGGCAAGTAGGTTGTGTAGGTAGATATGAAGTTGAGCTAACCATGTTTTTCAGATTATTGAGATCACAACTTCAAAGAAGCATCAACAAATGAAAAAGAAGTAAAAAATTTCCCAATGGACGAGGCACTGGTCTTCATAAAACCAAGAGATCTAAAGTTCTAGACACCTCCTAAAGAGGAGCTGCCCTCCCCAAGTGGAGCCACTGTTAGTCATCAGTAATTTTTGCTTCTCATGGATGACTAAATACTTATCCTAGATTTCTAGAAACAAAGTTCATGAACATTGTGAGTTCTATAAATCTCACTGCCTTCATTATCCTTAGGATAAATTTTCACTATTTCATCATCCCATCATGTCAAGGTCAGATCACTACTCCCAAAGGACCCATCATGGGCTCATGCCACTCGTTATCACTATGTTTTGCCACCTTTGGCTTCAGCCCTCTATTTTGTTTTTCCTAACTCCTCCATTGTCCATCTAGGGTTTGTAAGGGCATTTTTCTTGGTTTCATGAACTCCATGGTTAAACATCAACAAGACTTGTATATTGATCCTTGCACCTTCATAAAAACTTCCCATCACTCTTATCCCTCAAACTCATCATTTTTCTACAAAACCTTGCCTATTGCTACAATTTGACACTTTTCAAGACTAGGACTGTGTTTTTCCCTTTTGGACCCTTTCCCCTCACTCAATTATTGAAATTACACTTTTCCCTACTCTCTAACATCTATCCCTATCCCCCAAAATTTCCCCAAGAATTTAGACAACACTTAACCCCTTCATTCCCCTCCCTCTACAAGGCAATCCTAAATCCCCTACACCAAACCCTAATTTCCTCTTCCAACTAAGCTAGGGTTTGCTATGGAAAGGAGGCATAAGAGAAAAAAATCCATTTGATATATCATATCAGCAAGCATAATTCCATACCAACTCATAAACATCATGCCTCCATCATTTTCCAAGAATTCATTCCAAGGGCCAAGTCATTTGTCACACCTAGGGCCATTTTTGTTTAAAAACATGTTTCTGACCAAACATAGATGAATTTGGAAAAATTAAGAGATTTTTTTGTCCATCATAGGTCCAAGAATAAAAACCTCTTTCCGTTTTTACACAAGTATCATGGTTTAGGAGCAATGTCAAAAATACAGGTCTCACGGGAGAATTTCTGCATTGCTGGAGTGACCTTGGGAAAAACAGGTTTTCTCATAGCTAGATTGTCCAAATGACTTTCTTGATGGATAAAAATACAACTATACTTTAAGATATTTCCAATGAGCTATCATGATCTCAATTTGGAGTTAAGGAAGGCCTCCAAAAGTTTTCTGCACCAGCACTATGAATTTCTGCACCATCACTCAACACTTTTTTACCAGTCTTGGGAAACTCATTTTTTGACAGGGAAAATCAACTCTAATCAAGGAAAAAATGGTATATTTGTAAATAAGACAGGTGAAAATTTTCAACGAGTTATCACGGGCCTAAATCCGACTTCGGGAAGGTCCTCAAAACTTGTCTTTAAGTTGACCCTTTTTCGGCACTGCGCAAATAAGTGGCGTTGCACTAATCCATCAGTAGGATTGCCCAGCGCTACGCTAATCCATGAGTAGGACTGCCCGGTGCTGTGCTAATCCATGGAAAAGACTTCCCGGCACTGCACAAATGCCAGAAACCTTCAAAGGGCTAAATCGCTTGCCCTAGTTCGATTTTTCATCCTCCATTCGCCTCCAAAGTTTACAAAAAGATCAAAAATTGGTAAGTTACATATTTACCTTGTCTCCAAAGAAATTTTCAAGTTCATTTTAGTCTTTTATGGCTTTAAAAATTCAAACCCTAGACAAGTAAACCCTAGGTCTGGCATGCAATTGAGCCTTTATGTTTAAAAGCCTCCTTAAAGCCAGTTTTGATGTCATGTGAGGGTAAATGACTTAAGGTGATTGCAATACACCTTTGAGAGGTCTTCCTAAAACTACAAGGCAACTAAATCCTAAGAACCCTAGCCTCCACACCACTCATTCTCCAAGTTGACTCCATCACATTTTCACCTTGTTTCATCAAACCCTATATTGTCAAACCACGTCTCCCATAATTATGTCAGGAGCTAAAAACAACAGTAGCAGTGAAAGTGGTCAAAGGCCTTTAAGACAAAAACAGTGACCATTTGGAGGGAGGCAATGATGGTAAAAATACAAATGAGTCATCCCAAGATGAAGAAATGGACCCTGATGATGAACAAAGTGATGACCGAGTAGATAGTGATGAAAATGATGAGGCTGACATTCAAAAAGACAGTAAACAAAACTCTGCCACCACGGAAGAGGAAGGAAATGAGCCTGCAGATAGTGAAAAAAAGGAAGAGTCCATAGAAACATATAAATAAAATAAAGATGAAGAAGAAGATAGTGCACATGGAAGTGGTAAAAATGAGGAAATAGACAGTCAAAGAGACAATCTACTTGGTCATGAAAACAGTGAGCAAAGTCATGAGTACGACAGTGGCAATATGAAAGAACAAGACAGCAAAAGAGATAGTCATGAGTACGACAGTGGCAATATGAAAGAACAAGACAGCAAAAGAGATAGTCATGACAGCCATGATAACAGTGATGACATTCATGACACAAATCACCCTTCTAGTGACAATAAAAGTGACAGAAATGTAGGAGATGATGAAGAATAGGACCCTAGTGATGAACAAAACCAAAGTGAGGAAAGTGCAGAGGTTGATGATCAAATCAAAGACCAGGATGACAACACTGAAGGCAGTAAAGAAGGTAATGATGATGATGATGTTGAAGTTCAAGAAACCAGCAATCAAACAGATCATGGGATGACTGATGAGAGTCATAGTGAAATTTAAGGTGAAGAGGAACAACCTAGGAAGAGGCCAAAGACCATGGGGCTAAGGAAATCATTGGCAAAACAGAAGGAAGAGGAATCAGCCCAAGTAGAGCAACTTTCCCTCACTAAAATCCTTGCTATGGAAATTGAACATGATTGGGAGTCATGGCTTGAGAGGGAAAACATACACCTAGAGGCCAAGTTAAAGAAGTCAAATGAAGGCTTAGAGCTGCAAAGAAAGATGACAAAGTATTATGCCAAGAAACACAAGCTTGTTGGTGCCAAACTGAAGGAAACCCTCCATGAAGCCAAACCCTAAAGGAGGAAAAAGAGCATGACAGCCTTGGATTTTTGTCTGAGGCTTCTCAACAGTTGTCCAAAACCCCTTAAGGGAGCTCTCCACCAATTTTGAGCAAATTTGGAGCATTTTTTGTTTTTTGAGATTTTTGAGCCTCATTTGCGCAGCGCCACTGGTGCTACGCAAACACATGGAGCATCCCCAAGAGAAAACCTTGACATTTTTGGATTTCTCTCAACCTACACATCATGCTCACCAAATTTCATATGAATTGGAGTAGGTTTGACCCCTCAAAAGGTCAAAAAACCTCATTTTTTCACCTTTCTGCCACTGTTTTGGGCCTGGTGCTATGCAAATGAAATTCTGGAGATTTTTGAATTTTTACTAAGCTATAGGAGCTGGATCTAGAAAATACAAGAATTTTTGGAAATTATACTCATCAAGCTTTCCAACAAGCCATCACGGAGCCAAATCCGACACTTGGAAGGGGTCCAAAACTTGGTCACAAAAGACCCTATTTTCTGTTGAAAGTAGCACTGCGCAAATGGGCTGTGTAGTGTGTTTTTGACAAAAATTCAAAAAAACACACTCATTTATTGCAAAATTATATTTCTGAGTTTTTTGAGGCAAAACACTCTAGAATTAGTTGCAAGAAGCTATTTTGGCATTTATTTCTTAGGATATTATGTGCCTTGGGCCTTGCATGGTCTCTTGGCCATAAATGACATTTATGGGTGAATTTGACATTTTCCTACCTTATTTAGGGTTTTTTCCCTCTATTGCTAAGATAAATAGAGCATGAGGGCTTCATTGTAAATTTTGGCTTTTGATGAACTTGGAGAGCAATACATGGTTTTTATGATCTTAGAGAAGAAACTGGTTTTGTAAAGTTGATGAATGGCTTGCTTGGATTGATGATGGAGAAGCTTGTTTGCGGGATTCCTAAGCTTGGTTAATGGTGATGTGTTCTTAATTTTTTTATGTTTTCTTGTCTTTCATTATGTTTCATCCTTCCATATGCAGTAGATTAGTAAAGAATAGGTTAAGACATGCTCTTTGAAGCACCTTAGTCCTCCTGCCTTCTACTGCCTTGATGTTTTCCTCTGTCTGGTCAGCTTAAGGAATTCTTGATTGCTCCTTAGATCCACCTAAAATTGTTTTGTTTCATGTATGGATTAGTATGCTAGTTTACAAGTATGATTCATGGTATGTCCTGCTTATTTAAAGCTATCCAAACTCTATCTTGAAACCTTTCTTTGGAATATTGTCTGCTAGTTTAAGTCAAAGGGGTCTCGTTCGATCTTGCCCTTTTTCCATGCTTATCAACTTGTTTCAGAGTTCTTTATAGCTTGATGTATGATGTTTAGGAGTTCCCTCTTCAGAGATTGAGTTATTTGTGATCTTAAATGTTTTCTAATTCTGAAGGTGAATTTACTAAATTTAGATAAGCTCTTATGCTTTCTATGTTTCACTGGAATGTTTATCTTGGATATTTATTATTTTAAGTATTGTTCATTGAGCTTAATGGTTTTCCCTACCTCATGAGTTATAGCTTCTGCTTATCAGTATTTAACACCTCCTTGATAGGTATTTGACAAAGGATTCTTGTTGCCCTTTGCCTTACCTTATTCACAAACTTGATGTTCATCCCACTTCACTCATAACCTTAAGGATCCATTAACCTCGTTTAGATTGGCCTCGTATAGCACTATGATTCATTATTGAGACACCCATGACTTCTATCGACTCCATACCCAATGGATTTGACAGATTCTCACTCCACCTATCCTACTTGACCATCTTACCCAACCAAAAAAAACAACAAACCCCACACTTAACAACTAGACTAAAATCAAAACCCTAAAGCAAAAAGAACGCATCCTTTGCACCACAGAAGCCGCAAGCACTCTGAGTCCAGAAGGGTACTAGACTCCAAAGACTATTCGATGCTACCTTGTCATTTGGTTTACCATTCTACCAAATCATCAGACACTAACATAATGGCGATCACGGTGGGACCTTATGAGTTAGTGACAAAATAAGTATTCCTTAGATCTCAAAAAACCTTCAAACACCCTTAGATTGGTTTTCAGTTGCTGATGGTGGACAACAACCCGCCTTAAAATAGTTGAAATCATCCACTTGGAGACTCCAAAAAATCTCAATAGGCCTAAAGACTCCACTGGAGGAAGAATCCGAAACATGACCAGTCATCCTAGAAAGAAAAAGCACTCAGGCCTAGGTTGGATTCAAAAAATTATTGTTTTTAACTATAACCATGTTCTATCTTGCTTTAAGCCTGATCAAGAATACATTGATGAGATCTACACTGATCATTGGAAATGTCTCAAGCCTCAAAAAGATGAACCTCAAATTGCATACCTTGAGCAGACTTATACACCTGTGCCTACCCCAGATACACATGTGGAAGATCTAGTGAAACATGAGCCTCATACTACCTTTCCTACTCTTGCTGAAACCTCAAACAATCATCAATATCTTTTTTCACTGCCTATATCCATAAAGGTCCTAGAAAGATACAAGCCTCTAGTTTTGCCTCTTATCCTCCAGGCCCTCCCTACAAATATTGCAAATAAACTACCCAGATTTGATGGAGAAAACTCAAAAGTCACCGCTCAAGGACGCATTCAAAATCTTGAGGGTTTACTTGACCTATTTGAAATAGAAGAATATGATGTGCGTATTAGAATGCTTGCCTTATCATTACAAGGAAAAATTAAGAGTTGGTTTAAGGACCTTCCAGCTGCAAGCATTAGCAACTTTCATCAATTCACTCAAGTTTTCTTAGATAGGTGGACAGTCATGGGAAATGCTCTTCTCATCATAAAGGACTACAACCATTTGAAAAGACATCTAGAGGAGACAGTACAACAATTTTCAGCCAGGTTCAATAAAGTATAGCATGCAATACCTGCTACGATAAAGCCACCCCTAGGGTGGGCTCTCTTGCACTACCCAAATGCTTTTGACCCAGAGATGGATTTCCAGATAAGAGAAAAAGACCCTTCAAACTTGGAAGAAATGCAGAATATGGAAATTACTGTGGAATTCAACATACTAGAAAGAGAGGCAAAGTTAGAAGCAATAAAGAAGGACAAAGTAGCTCAAGAGAAACTAATATCTTCAGAGGTAAAGCTAGAGATGTTGACAGATACAACCAACAAAATGATGCATATACTTGGCAGGAAAGAGGAAGAGTACAAGGTTGAGGTTGGTGTTGCTTATTCAAAACAACCTATACATTTTCCTTGGGAAGAACAAACTCTGTCATTATAGGACAAGAATAACAATCAAAATATGCATATTGAGCAAGATTACAAAGAAGAAGATGCTGAAAGTTGTCAAGTAAGTACTAGATACCTTCCTATATCTTGTGCTTCACTAATAAGAGAGCATTACAAGAAAATTGCAAATGGAAACAAGGTGGAATTCTCTAAATAATCAATCGGGAACAAGATAGATGATGCAAACCCTTTTGCATATTCAGAGGTCTTTCCCTTAAGCCATTTTGAAATCACAAAATCTGAAATAAATAAGGAGTCAAAAAATTTAGGCTCTCTACCTTTATGTTTTGATTCATTTCAGGTTATAAAAAGAAATTGGCACCTTGAGGATCTATCAAAGGAAATTCATGAATTTCATGCCCAAGATAACTATCACGAAAATCAATAAGAGTTGGTTGAGGATGAAATCAATCAGGGAATGAAAGAGAACCCACAGGACCTCTCTAAAGGCACAAATGATGATTCGTCATCTCTCCTAGGTGAGGCTCAAGAAGACATTCAGCCTCCACAAGAGAAAGAGGATTGTTGTAGTTATATCCAAATAAAGAGAAAAATGCCTCCTTTTTTAACTGAAGAGGAGATAGATAAGTTGATAAACATGCAGTCAACCTCTAATATTTCATATGAACATAACATTTATAATTTATTTTCCTCCTAATCCTAGCTATCACATAGCAGAAAATGGATTTATAGATCGATTCGAAGATAAAAAATTTGATATTCCAATATGTACGGTTGGTAACATTAATTATATTGATGATTCTCCAAGGTTTGATCAATATGTTGATAATGATGATGTTCTCCAAACAGAAGCTAACTTTGTAGATCATTCACCACTTTTTTTTTGGGAGGAAGCTCAATTTCATCAATTTGAGAAAGGTAATCAACCAATGCATAATAGCTATGACAGTGATGAGGAAAGCTTAGAAAATTTGGAAGCAAATGAAGGCTTGAAAATTGAGGATCACAAGAAAGTTGCTGCACTTCTTTCTCAAGAAGATTTTTTGCCAAGGAGTGCCCCTACTCATCAACATGGTGGTTTTCACACAGAACTCAACCCACTCTATCAAAACCCATCAGGTTTGCTAGATGATAACATTGCAATCTATGATGAGTCTACCAGTTCAGATGATCATGAGGAAGAGGTAGATTTTCTTTCCCAAAGGAGTCCCAAGCTCAACCAAGTGGAGAAAGAAGAAGTCCTGGATCAAGCTTATTTACCAAATCTTCACATGCAGGTATTGTTTAAAGATCCCTTTGCTGATTTGTTAAAGACATTTGAAGAGGGAGTAAATCATGTCAAGAGCAGTTTGTTGCAAAGTGTAAGAAAAATTTTAGGCACTACTGTTCAAACACAAGTAAGGTGGGAGTGGCCTTTTAATTTTGTCAGCACCCTCAAATAGTTGAACCAAGATCCCTCATGCAATCATCTGCTTGATTGGTTGTATTGGAAAAGAGAGTTCACCAGCTGAATGTATATCATGTAAAAATTATATTAGGATAGATAGGCATGCAAATAAGCTCGGCCTTTGATCATCTTTTAGTTATAGATTGTTTTTGAAAACAAAAAAACAGAGAAAAGGTGAAAAAAGAGGGCAGATTTGAAAAGAGGTATAGCCCCATACCCAAAAAATAGTAATTTTGAAAGTGTGCAAGCCTAAATGCCACTAATTGTGCCAAAAAGTCTTGTTCAGTCATCTAGCCTAATCATGGCTGAGCATGTTTTCAAGTTATTGACGATAAGTTAGTGAAAGAAAGCTTGTCAAATCATTCAATATTGACTTGTCAAAAAGGATAGATTAGGAATGAAAGAAACTGGTTCCACATGCTCAAAACTGAACCAAAGAGAAAGATGGGGATGCATACCAAATGATAAATCACAACCCTTGTTTTTCTAGTTTTGTTTGTACAAAACTAATGTTTGTGTGCAGCTTGTCCTAATGCCACAACTCATGGTAATTCAGATTGCCTAATCCTAATTTAAACCATGTTTTCAATTTCATGTCAATATCTTAGAGAATGAAGTCTATCATACAGCTTAATCTTGATAGTCAAATAGTCTAGGTAGAGAATTAAAAGAGTTCACTAGCCTAATCTGAACTCTTGTAAGTGATAAGAGTAGAAGTAGATAGTTTTTTTTTCTTTCAAAAGAAGAAAATGTCAAGGGTTTGCTAGTCCAAATGCACCCAAGGAAGAAAAAATGTTAGGAAAGTAGGTTGGGTAGGTAGAGATGAAGTTGAGCTAATCATGTCTTTCAGATTATTGAGATCACAACTTCAAACCAAGCATTAGTAGGTGAAAAGAGGTAAACATCTGCCCAATGGATAAGGCACTGGTCTCCATAAAAACCAGAGATATGAAAGTTCCGGACACCTCCTGAAAAGTAGCTACCCTCCCCACGTGGAGCCACTATTAGTCATCAGTAATTTTTTTCTTTGAAGATGACTAAATGCTTATCCTAAATTTCTAGAAACAACGTTCATGATCATTGTGAGTTCTAGAAATCTCACTGCCTTCATTTTCCTTAGGATAATTTTTTCACTATTTCATCATCCCATCATGTCAAGGACAACTCACTACTCCCAAAGGACCCATCATGGGCTCATGCCACTCATTATCATGTTTTTCCACCTTTGGCCTCAACCCTCTATTTTGTTTTGCCTAACTCCTCCATTGTCCATCTATGGTTTTTAAGGGCATTTTTCTTGATTTCATGACCTCCATGGTTAAAAATAAACAAGGCTTGTATCTTGATGCTCTCACACCTCCTCCTATCCTTAATATACCTTCATAAACACTTCCCATCACTCCTATCCCTCAAACACATCATTTTTCTACAAAACCTAGCCTATTGCTACGATTTGACACTTTTCGAGACTAGGCCTGTGTTTTTCACTTTTGGACCCTTTCTCCTCACTAAATTCTTGAAATTCCACTTTCCCCTACTCTCTAACATCTATCCCTATTCGCCAAAATTTCCCCAAGAATTTTGACAACTCTTAACCCCTTCATTCCCCTCCCTCTACAAGGCAGTCCTAAATCCCCTATACCAAACCCTAATTTCCTCTTTTAACTAAGCTAGGGTTTGCTATGGAAAGGAGGCATAAGAGAAAATGATCCATTTTATAGATCATATCATCAAGCATAATTCCATACTAAATCATAAACATCATGCCTCCATCATTTTCCAAGAATTCATTCCAAGGGCCAAGTCATTTGCCACACCTAGGGCCAGTTTTGTTTCAAAATATGTTTCTAACCAAACATAGATGAATTTGGCAAAAATGAAAGACATTTTTTCCATCATAGGGCCAGGAAGAAAAACCTCCTTCAGATTTTACATAGGTATCATGGTTTGGGAGCAACGTCAAAAATACAAGTGTCACAGGAGAATGTCTGCACTACTGGAGTGACCTTGGGAAAATCAGGTTTTATCATCGCTAGAGTGTCCAAATGACTTTCTTGATGGGTCAAAAGATAACTAGACTAGAAGAGCTGTCCAATGAACTATCATGAGCTCGATTTGGAGTTAAGGCCTCCAAAGTTGTTTGCACCAGCACTCTGCATTTCTGCACCATCACTCAACACTTTTTGACCAATCTTGGGAAACTAAAATTTTGACAGTGAAAATCAACTCCAATAAGGGAAAAAATAGTATATTCGGAAATTATATAGGTTAATATTTCCAACGAGCTATCCCAGGCCCAAATCCAACTTCGGGAAGGTCATCAAAACTTGTCTGCAAGTTGACCCTTTTTTGGCGCTACGCAAATAAGTGGTGTTGTGCTAATCCACGGGCATGACTACCTGGTGTTGCGCTAATCCATGGGCAGGACTGCTTGGCACTATGCTAATGTAGAGGTTCCTCAAATAAGGAAAGAAATTTCCCCAAGGCTAAATATCATCCTCCAAATTACCTCCAAAGCCTGCAGAAGAGTAAAAACGCTGGTAGGTGGCCTATTTATTTTCCTCCTCAAGTATTTTTAGTGGTTTGAAGGCTAAAGGAATGGTTAAACCCTAATTTGTGCAAACCCTAGGTCTTAAATGCAAAGTAAACCTCTGTTTTTGGCCTTCCATGAACAAATTAAGTGTCATTTTAGGGAGAGTGAATTAGTGTGGTTACAATTCATATTCAATAGAAGCCCCATTAAGCTCAAGGCAACAGTTGTACCTCACCTCCATAACCCTTATTTTCAAAGGCTTCCCCAATACCATTTTCATTTCACTCCTATTGCCCAATTTTTCCCACCATCACCCCTATTCATCATGTCGGAAGTAAACCTCAAAACATTGACAGTTGAGAAACACAAAGGACAAATGGAAGAAGATGATGAAAAGGATGAGGAGGTTCGGTGAGGAAAATAAAATAAGCATTGATGAAAAGAGATCAGAAATAAAATGGAGGATATAGAGGTAGAAGATGAAGAGGAAAATAATGAGTTGCAACAGATAATGAAGACTAAGGAAAGACGATGAAAATGATAAAGATAAAGACAAGGGAGGACAAGACAAAAAATGAAGGCAGCAAAGGACTAAAATGAAACCAGCCTTACAGATGAGTGAAGACAATTAATGGCGGAAATAGTCATGACAAATGATAGTCATAACAACTATCATGACAGTCATGACACCAATCAGCCTCCTAGTGAACATGAGAATGATAACAGTGCAGGAGATGATGAAGAAAAGGACCCTAGTGATGAACAAAACCAAAGTGAAGAAAGTGCAAAGGCTGATAATCAAATTGAAGACCAAGATGACAGTGTAAAAAGTAGTAAAGAAGGTAATGATGATGATGGTGTTGAAGGTCAAGAAGGCAGTGATCAAACATAGCATGGTATGACTGGTGGATATCATAGTGAAGATGAAGGAGCTGGTGAAAACACCAAGGGTCAAAGCCTTGATGAAGACACTACCAAAGCCACCATCACTCCTTTTGCATGCACATACCACAGAGGGCAAAGGCAAGTGTTTTTTTCCTCCAAAAGGCAAGGGAACTTGCCATATGCATCAAAACCAAGGCTTGAAAAGGGAAAAGAGAAGATGGGCCAGGTTAAGAAAGGTAAGAAAGGCAAGCTATCTACTCAAAAGACTCAATTCATTGACCGAGACAGTGATACTGAAGGTAAGGAGATGGCCACTAGACTGCTACTCCAAAGTAAGGATGCACAAATCAAGGAGTGGGAGAGGGATTTTGGTATGGCCCAATACATCATTCAGTATTATAAGAATGAGCACAAGCACTTCAAGAAGGTAAAAAGGGGTCTGGTCCTCCAAAAAAATATGACAAAGTATTATGCAAAGAAACAAAAGCGTGTTTGTGCCAAATTAAAGGAAGCCCTCCTTGAAGTCCAAACCATAAAGGAGGAAAAAAAGCATGATAGCCTTGGATTTTTGGCTGAGGCTTATCAACAGTTATCCAAGACCCCTTAAGGGAGGTCTCCACCAATTTTGAGAAGATTTGGAGCAATTTTTGTTTTTTGTGATTTTTAAGGCATATTAGTGCAACACCACTGGTGCTACGCTAATACATGGAGAATCCTCAGGAGGAGAAATCAACATTTTTGAACTTCTCACACCTAGCACACCTTGATCACCAAGTTTTAGATGATTTGGAGTAGGTTTGACCCCTCAAAAGATCAAAAAACCCCTCTTTTTTCACCTTTTTGCCATTGTTTTAGACCTGGCACTACGCTAATGAAAGTCTTGGGATTTTTGAAATTTTTACTAGGCTACAGGAACTAGATCAGGAAGATACAAGAATTTTTGGAAATTAGACTCATCAGGCTTTCCAACGAGCCATCACGAAGCCAAATCCGACATCGGGAAGGGGTCCAAAACTTGGCTGCAAAAGTACTCATTTTTGGCGTTGCACAAATGGGACTACGTAGTGCGTTGTTGGAATTTTGAAATTTTGAATAGGCTACAAAGATCCGGATCAGGAAAAAAAGACTTTCTAGAAATTAAACTCATCAATATTTCCAACGAGCCATCACGGAGCCAAATACGACATCAGGAAGGAGGTCAAAATGGGACTGCAAGTATGCCTATTTTTCTGCTAAAGTGGCGCTATGCACAGAGAAATGTTGGGATTTTGGCTTTTTGACTAAGATACAGGAGTTGTATTATGAAAACACAAGAATTTATGGAAATTAGACTCATCATTGTTTCTAACGAGCCATCACGGCGCCAAATCCCACATCGGGAAGTGGTCCACAACTTGGTTGCAAAACACCCTATTTTTTGTTGAAGTGGCGCTACGCACATGGATTGTCTAAGTGTGTTTTGGCCAAAAGTCAACAAAACACACTGATTTATTGTAAAATATTATTTTAGTGTTTTTTGAGGCAAATCACTCTAGAATTAGGTGCTAGAATTTATTTTGGCATTTATTCCATGAAATATTTTGTGCCTTGGGCCTTGCATGGTCTCTTCGCCATAAATGACATTTATGAGTGATTTTGACATTTTCCAACCCTATCTAGGGTTTTTTCCCTCTCTTTCTAAGATAAATAGAGCATGAGGGCTTCATTCTAAATGTTGGCATTTTATGATCTTTGAGAGAAATACATGGTTTATATGAGCTTGGATAATAAATTGGTGTTGTGAAGTTGATGAATGGCTTGCTTGGACTGATGATGGAGAAGCTTGTTTGCAAGATCCCTGAGCTTGGTTTAATGGTGATATATTCTTAATTCATTTATGTTTTCTTGTATTTCATTATGTTTCAATCTTCCATATGCAGTAGATCAGTAAAGAATAGGTTAAGACATGCTCTTTGAAGCACCTTAGTCCTCCTGCCTTCTACTGCCTTGATGTTTTCTTCTGTTTGGTCAGCTTAAGGAATTCTCGATTTTTCCTTAGGTCCACCTAAACTTGTTTTGTTTCATGTATGGATTAATATGCTATTTTACAAGTATGATTCACTGTATTCCCTACTTATTTGAAGCTATCCAAACTCTGTCTTGAAACCTTTCTTTGAAATATTGTCTGCTAAGTTAAGCGAAAGAGGTCTCGTTCGATCTTGCCCTTTGTCCATGCTTATCAACTTGTTTCAGAGTTATTTATGGCTTGATGTATGATTTTTACGAGTTCCTTATTCATAGATTGAGTTATTTGTAATCCTAAATGTTTTTCAATTATGAAGGTGAATTTACTAAATTTAGAAGCTCTTATGCTTTCTATGTTTCACTGGAATGTTTATCTTGGATATTTATCAGTTTAAGTATTTTTCATTGAGCTTAATGGTTTTCCCTACCTCATGAGTTATATATTTTGCTTATCATTATTTAAGACCTCCTTGTTATAGGTATTTGACTAAGGATTCTTGATTTCCCTTCACCTTACCTTATTCACAAACTTTATGTTCATCCCACTTCACTCATAACCTTAAGGATCCATTAATCTTGCTATATTAGCCTTGCATTGCACTTTGATTCATTATTGAGACACTCATGACTTTCATTGACTCCATAGCCCAATGATTCAAAGACCTCTTACTCCACCTATTCCACTTGACCATCTTACCCAACCAAAACAATCAACAAACCCTACACTTAACAACTAGCCTAAAATCAAAACCCTAAAGAAAAGAACACATCCTTGGCACCCAGTAAGTTTGTCTGCGAGTCCCGGGAAGGCTAGGTCCTTGGACTCCAGATTGGTTTGATGTTACCTTGTCATTTTGTTTACCAATCTGCCAAATCATGAGAGCCTAAAGAAAGCTGAAAGAGCCTCTTTGGTCCAAAGCGATGTTGAAGGAAAAAGGGAAGTGGATAGAAAAAATCCAAGAGTATGATTTGGAAATCAGAAAGCAGGCAATTTGTTAAAGGGATATGGGTTAGTGAATTGTTGAATAAGCTCTTTACCTAAAGCATGGGAATCAATGTTTATTCTTTTGATGGATGGAGTACGGTAAATATATTATGCATTACCTGTGTTTCTTTTCCTGTCCAACTTCACTAAATAGAACAAAATACAGAGCTCTCAAGCTCAAGTCTCAGCCATATGTTATCATAGAATCAAAGCTATACTGGAAAGATTCTGTTGGTATTTTGCTGTTATGTTTGATCAAAGGAGAATCTATTGAAGTCACAAAACAATATCATGAAAGTTTGTGTGGAGGACATTATAGCTAGAAGGTCATTAGTCATAAAATTCTCAAGTCAGGCTTCTATTGGTTAACGCTGTTTGTAGATGTTTATAGACTGGTCAGAAGTTTTCAAAAGTGTCAATTGTTTGCTGAAAAGAGAAAACTTTCTTCGTTACCTCTCATCCCAGTATTTATTGGAGAACCTTTCAAGAAACAGGGATTAGATCTTATTGGAGAGATCAATCCACCATCAAGTGGAAAGTTCAAGTGGATTCTGACTGCCACTGATTAATTTACAAAATGGGTTGAAGCAATACCCACTAAGAAGGAAAATGACCAAGTAGTGATGAATTTTCTGGAGGAAAACATTTTTAGCAGATTCAGATGTCCAGTCAAAATTGTGACTGATAATGCTTAGGTATTCAATTATGCTCGTTTCATTAATTTCTGTCAAACATATAATGTAACTTTATCACATTCCACAATATATCATCCCCAAGGGAATAGATTGGAAGAGTCCTCAAATAAGACATTGGTCAGAATATTGAAGAAGACAATCACTGAGAATCAGAAGGATTGGGATATGAAGTTGAAGTTTTCCCTCTGGGCAATTCGAGTCACCCCCCAGAGATCTAGTGGGAAATATTTCTATGAACTGGTTTATGGGACTCAAGCACTATTTCCTACTCAGATGGCCAAACCAGTGATTTCTTTCCTTCAAGAAGCTCAGGGATAACCGAATGCTTTGGTAAGAAGATTGAACAAGATAACTGAATCAAGTGAAAACAGAAACAAATTCAGGTATAACTTGATTACTTATCAGGAAAAGATGAAGTCTATATTTGACAGAAAAGCAAAAGAAGTTCTCTTTCAAGCAAGAGATTTGGTATTAAGACGAGACACCAGACGAGAAGAAAAGGGGAAGCATGGTAAATTTGACCCTCTTTGGTATGGTCCATACTGAATATATGAGTCAAGGTCAAATAACACATTCATTCTGGAAGATATAGATGGAGAGTCAGTACAACTGCTTGTGAACGGGCAATATCTAAAGCATTATTTCCAGCATTCCACCATTGTAAATATTGGATTTCTCATTGTTCATATGTCACCAAGAAATATTTGACTCCATGCCCAATGGATAAGGCACTAATCTGTGGTTCTTAGCACTTCCGTGGAAAAAATCACTATCCCTAGGTGGAGCCAGATGTTGTGGTTCATTTCCATTTACCTTTGAAATATTTTTCAAAACACCAAAAAAGCATATATGTTAGAAAATGTAAAAGTTTGTATGTCGAAGAATAATTTTGATTTATATGTTGGTACATTAACATTTCATGATGAGATGTGAAGGCAGGTCAAAGGATTAGATAACTAGAATAAAGCTTAGGAGGGTTTTAACACCGTCGAGAAAGATGGAGTTGCACAAGTTCATTGTAGAGCGGTGAAAGCCAATGAAATAGAGAAATCGGTGAAGGCATAAAACCTTTAGAAGATTCCCAAAGGAGGCAATCTGACGACAAGGATTAAATTGCAGAATTAAAGTGAGAGATGGACGGACCAGGTTGCATCACAAAGTTAAGTTTTAAAAGTTGCGAAGTGGACACGTGTCATCATTGAGCGATTTCACATTGGCGATTATTTAGTTTATGCATTAAGGACTTCACAAGTTAAAAAAAATAACTTATGATGCGGTAAGAACCGAAACTTGCGATGCGATAAAGGGAGGAGCCACGTGTCGGCACAACGATTCAACACATATCGCACATCATCAGGTTTAAAGTTTAGCATTAAGACTTTGCAAGGTAAAGTATTTTGGTTGTGATGCGACAAACAGGAGATGGCAGTGAAAGACAGTACACTAGGACCATTGGATTGGGGTGCAGATCAACGGTGGAGGTTAAATCACAAACAGAGTGGTTTCACACATCGAAATTATTTTTTTTTACCATTTAAGCTATTTGTTATAGTTGCTAACGTGCGATATCGAATAAGTTGTGAAGTGCGATTGATTCTGATTGGTCAGGCCGTGTGTGGGTCCGTAAACCACAGGTCTGTGGGGTTTGTATAAAGTTGCAGCCATGTATGCGATAAGATAATTCAAAGGGGTGACCAATGAATAAAGAGGCATAGGAAGAGTCGGGCAGAAGAATGTATAGTAGCACTATGGGAAGCACAAAAAATGGGTCAAGTCGGGCACCGTAAGTAGAACCCAACCACTTCAACAAATCTATCCTCAACAACAATACCAATCTAATCCTCAATGTACCATATCCAACAGCCATATCAACAACCATTTCAATATCAACAATTCTAGAAACATCCTCAACCAATGCCATTTCCACAAAAAAATCCCACACCCTTACTAACTCAACCACAATAGCTTCAGTTTCCTTCTAACCAACCCCCACCTAGACCAACTCAATTACCATCTCAGCCAGTAGCAAATATGAGTAACAAAGTGGAAAGACCAGCATATAATGTGGAAGAAGCAACATATTTCCCTACATATTATATTCTTCTTATTCAATACATCCACTTAAGGTCTGGACAAGTATTACACAAATATTCTCCACCAATCATAGAAGAAAAAACTAAACAAGGAGAACAATCTAAAAAATCTAATCCATAAATTCAAATTCAATAAGGAAAAACTATTATGACTCACACACCACCTTTTCCAAAAAGGTTAGTAGAGCATAAAACTTCAATTTCTCTTCCTGAATTTGATATTTTGGATTAATTAAATAATTCTTATGTAAAAATTCCTTTGTTGCAAGCTATCAAATATATTCCATTTTATGCAAAAACAATAAAGGAATTATGTATTAATAAAACTGGCAGAAAGAAAAGAGATCCACCCACAATCCAAGTCATTAGAAAATTAGATAGTCTCGTGTCTGAAAAAGCAACAATTGAAAAGTATATTGATCCTGGGATACCTATGGTTACTATTTCAATCAATAATTTTTCAGTTCCTAACACTTTAATTGATCTGGGAGTTGCTTTATATACCACAGAGACAATGAAATATTTAAAATTGCCAAATATTATACCTACTACTATAATTTTGGAACTAGCAGATAGATCTAAAGTTGTGCCAGAGGAAATATTAGAAGACATCATTGTTTCTTTGGATTCATGGGAATATCTTGTATACTTTCTAATCTTGCAACCAAAAACATATATAGGAGGCCATCCTTTAATTCTAGGCAGACAATGGTTAGCCACAACAGATGCCTTCATTGGATGCAGATTAGGAAGTATGATCATAACACATGGAGATGAAAGGAAACAGGTTACACTCTATCATCCAGCTCAATCTCCTTTATTATCATGGCTTGATGACCAACAAAAAAAAAGAAACTCAATATGTTCTAAGTATTAATCAAGTCTTTAATTTTAGAGAAGAGGAAGAAAATGAGGATTTAATAGACCTTTTTATCTCAGAACCTGATATTTCTGAATAGCTATGAATAACACAATATGAAGCTGCAAATCATCTTTTGAATCAATGTTTTCAGGAAAATTGTACTATTATATCATTGCAAAATTCATTTGAAAGAATTTTCTTGCTAACTCAATTACCAATTCACAAAGAAAAATCATTGAAATCAATCCTAGAAAGAGTCTAAATATTGGTAATAATATACAATCATCACAAGAACAACGAGTAATTGCATTATTATAGAAATATTCAAAATATTTTGCCTGAGACTATACATACATCCAAGGAATTCATCCAAAGACATGTATTCACCGTATCTATATTGATGATCATATCAAACCAGTTAGACAACCACAAGGAAGAATAATGATGAAAGAAATAGTCAAAGAAGAACTACAAAAATTGTTACAAGTGGGATTCATCTACCCTATTTCATATAGTCAACGGGTTTCTCCCTTAATTGTGGTACCAAAGAAAAATGGAAAATGGAGAATATGTGTAGACTATAGGGAATTGAATAAAGCCACATTGAAAGATGATTTCCCACTACCATTCATTCACCAAGTACTAGATTCACTAGCATGAAAGAAATTATTTTATTTCTTGATTGATTTAGCAATTACAATCAGATTAAGATAGCATTGGAGGATCAGGATAAAACTACATTTACTTGACCTTGGGGAACATATGCATATAATTTTTTTCCTTTTGGATTATCTAATGCACCTGCTACTTTTCAAAGAAAATTCCTAGCCATCTTGGTTGATTTAATTCATGAATGTGTAGAAGTCTACATGGATGATTTCATTGTCTATGGAGGTACATTTGATGATTGTTTGAACAACCTTGAAAATTTTCTAAAGAGATGCATAGAGAAAAATTTATCCCTAAGCAGAAATGTTTTATGATGTTAACTTAAGGGATAGTGTTGGGACACCACATTTCTTCTTCAGGAATAAAGGTAGACCCATCAAAGATACAAGTCATTGTAAACTTAATGCCACCAACAACACAGAAGGAAGTAAGAAGTTTCTTGGGATATGCAGGATATTACAGAAGATTCATTCAAAACTTTAGTCAAATAGCTCTACCCCTGTTCAAATTACTTGCAAAAGACATTGAGTTTCAATGGACAACAAATTGTCAAAATGCATTCAACAAATTGAAAGAAAAATTGTCAATAGCACCCATTCTTAAAGGGCCAAACTGGTCTTCCATTTTACATATCTATTGATGCATCAGATACAACTATAGGAGCATCGCTTGGACAAAAAAAAATCAGTTTAATTATGTCATTTACGTCATAAGAAAAAATTTAACTCCAGCAGAATTGAACTATACAGTAACTGAAAAACAAATTCTAGTTGTTGTGCATGTAGTCAATAAATTTAGACATTATATAACAAGCTATCAAGTGTTTATTCATACAGACCATTCAGCCATTAAATACTTAATGAGAAAAACAATTACCAATGTAAGAATTACTAGATGGTTGTTATTAATGCAAGAATTCAATATCATTGTTCTAGATTGATCAGGTAAAAACAATCAAGTAGAAGATTTCCTGTCAAGACTTCATTCACCTGGTGATCCTATTCCTATTTCATACAACTTTCCCAATGAAAATTTATTTTCTATAATAACTAAAACCCCATGGTTTGCAGATGTAACTAATTATTTATCATTTGGAATATTACCATCTCATTTCACTAGCAAGCATAAAAGAAAAATAATCAGAGAAAGTGCTAGATATAGTTGGGTCAATGGTGACCTCTTTTATACTAGCTCTGATCTTTTGACAAGAAAATTTGTTAGAGAAGATGAAATTCTTGATATTTCAAAAGCATGTCATGACAAGCCATTTGGTTGCCATTTTGTGGACAAGAAAACAATATACAAGGTGCTCAAACTTGGCTACTACTAGCCAACAATCTTCAAGGACTCAAAAGCCTATGTCAAAAGATGTGATAGCTGCCAAAGAACTGGAAGACTTGTAATATAAGATGAAACTCCATTGAAACCACAAGTACTTATAGAGCCATTTGAACAATGGGCTCTTAACTTTGTGGGACCTATTAACCCGCCTCCAAATGGATAGAAGTATATTCTAGTGTGTACAGAATATGTTATAAAAAGGGTAGAAGAAAAAACAATGGCAAGAAAAATAGAAGAAACAGTGGTTTCATTCCTCTTTGAAGAAATATTTTTAAGTCTTGGAGTTCTAAGAAAGATTTTTACAGACCAGGGAACACAGTTCACTTCTAAACTTATCTGGGATATTACTGAAAAGTATAAAATCAAACATAGAAAGTCTACTCCATACCATCCTCAAGAAAATGGACAAGTAGAATCCACTAATAAGGTTATGGAAAACATCATGACAAAGATAGTGCAAATGAATAGAAAGGATTGGTCAGAAAATTTAAGAGATGCATTATGGGCATACATAATTACATGGAAGAATACAACCAGACTTAGCCCATATCAGTTGGTATATGGTAAGGAAGTTTTGTTACCAATTGAATTTCAAATTCATGCTTTTAAACTTGCATCAAAATTGGGATTGGGCCTGTTAGAAGCACAACAACAGCAAGTTATAAAACTAAATGAACTAGATGAAATTAGACAACAAGCAGTTGAGCATACAACACTAGTACAACAATAGAGAATCAAATGGCAGGATAGATTTATCAAAAACAAAAATTTTCATAAAGGAGACTAGGCACTTCTTTTTTACTCCAAGTATAAAGACTTCAAAGCAAAGTTTACAACTCATTGGCTTGGTCCATATGAGATAGAATAAATCTTTGACAATGGAGCAGTTAAGATAAAGACAATTGATGAAGCAAAAATTCCATTTCTAGTTAATGGACATAGGCTCAAAGTATATAATAAGCCTATCAATAAAGAATACTTTATGAAAATTATCTCAGAAGAAAACAATATGGAAATCATGGAAAAACATAGTGATATGCATTCCTTACTTCCAGAATAAAATAAAATTAAAAAAAATAATAAAAAAATAAAAAAATATTAAAAAATAATAAAGGAGTTTGGTTGTGAAAATTCAGGAAACTGGCACAATACAAACTCGAATTCATGTCGGAAAACTAGCTTGTTTGGCCAATATGAATTCTCTATTTTGTTTTAATTTTTATTCAATTTGATTTTGTAGAATTCATCCTCCATAATTCAAAGACTTGAGGAAAAGTCTCAAAATAAGCAAGGGGGGAGATTCATAATAAAACTATGCAAATAGTTTAATAACAAGCAGTTGTATTGCAGAAGGGACCTGAGACATCAATCAAATATCATTGCAGAAGGAACCTGAACAAAATAAAATATCATATGATTGCAGAAGGGACCTAAGACATCAATATTCATTAGTGAGGGACCTGAACAAAATCAATATCATATGTAGAAATAACCTGAAACATCATAATCTACATCAAGGGAATATGACAAGAAGCTACAAGAACCTACAATCCATCAAAATTCATCTTTGAAGTCAAAAGAATCATCATCATTGAAAAAGAGTCAAGTTTTGACAAACTAGCAAAGGTCATCATCAACAGAACAAGCATTGACAATGAGCTACTAAGCGGAAGGAGAGTACTATAAGTGTAAAAAGTGTTCTTAAACCCTTTGATTTTGAAAACATTTCTAGGATTGTTAAACTAATTTTAAAAAAAACTTGAATATGAAATACTCATGAATTCATTATCCTACATCCTATTACATTATCACCCTACATTAAAAAAAATTCATTCATCAACCAACTTCATCATAACCCTACATTCACTCATCATAATCCTACATTCATCCTCCTACATGAGCATTTTTTACCAAAATTTTGGCCCAATTTTGTTTTTCCTCATAAGGAATTGCCTACAAAAGCATGAAGGATTAGTTTGCCTACAAAATCAAAACAAAGGATTTAGTGTCAATACAAAATGAATTTGATTTGAAATGACCTATGGATATGGTCATTTAAAAGAAAATTAATATATAAGCATATAAAAAATGACACACAGAGGAATCAAAAGGCAAACATACAATATGCAACATGTAATAAGAATGAAATGACAAATGCATGACAATGCATGATTGCGAAAACATGCAATAAGTATCAGAGAAATAAAGTGAAGACCTTAATAAGTGAAAGATCTATGATATGGCATCAAGACTATACAAAATACAGAGCTGGATAAACAAACATAATAGTGATAAGACCGAGCATGAAAAACCGTGGCCGAAAGAATAATCATATAGTAGAGAAGGCAGTCAAACCATGACACATCAGAAGCACAAGTGGCAGCCACGAGTACAAAGGTCAGAGCATGAGTTGGGAGCATAGAGATAAATAGTCAAAACATTTAAAAAAAATAAAACTTTCTCTGTGTATGTTCTCCTCCATCATCACAGCAAAACCAAGCTCAGAGTTGACAGTAACATTGTGCATTCACCACAGCATAGAAGAACCCTTGTTGAAAGAGAAATATGCAAGAAAAAAATAGAGAAGATTAAAGAGAGGATTGTGTAGGTCAGGAGAGCCCTAAGCTGTGGAGAAATATCATAGAATTGGGCGAATAAATTGAAGGGTCTGTGTGTAGAAATAAGGAGAGACACATTGGTTTAAAAGAAGAGATTGAGACCGAGATTTTCTTTGCACCAAGTTGACCGTTTTCTCCAACAAATTCCAAGCATTTCACAAGTGGCAGGTAAGAGCCAATCCTGGAATTTCATCAACAGTTAAACGATTTCGAGTATAAGTGACTCAAGATTTTGTTCAAGATGTGTCATAGTATGAGAAAACACAAATCCAATTGAGGATTTGTAATTCTCTCTCACGATAAACATATGCTACCACCTGTAGAATCCATGAATCTTCAAGATGCTGAGAGAGGAGTTTTAATTAAAAATGTATTTTTTAACACAGGAAAACAAACCATTTACAAGAAACCTCTACAATTTTTCTACAATTTGGTTGAAGTTCAGGTATCCTAAACGATTTATTCATACATATTTGTCAAACATTTTGCACATTAAAATGCAGAGAGCCTCATTTTATATACATAGTATGAAATTTTGAAACAGAGAGGGGTTTACATGAGAAAAAATTTCAAACATAGATTGAGGCATGATTTTGCAAAGCAGTGAAACATTTTCGAGATTTGTATGGTCTTTCACACAGATTTTTTTTTTTTATCAATTTTACAAATAGAGGATTCATTTTGGGTATCATTTGCATTAGAACAGAGGGAAATTGAAGAAGTTACAAGCAAAGGAATAGTCTCATTCTTTTTCAAGAGCTTCAGAGATTTGTTAAGTCCAGCTACCATGGTATTTATCCTAAAAATTGCATGAATAAAAAGGACAAGTATATATATATATTTTTATTCATGATGAGTTTTTTGACTGTACAAGTATATATCAATTGGTATATGGAGCAAAGACAAATGGGAACCAAAATTGAGCCCAAAGAATCCAAACTAGAAAATTGGGGAAAGGAAACAATAGAAAGATTATATCAAGTAGGTTTGTTGGAATTTCTTCAAAATTTTAATGGACACAATGACAGAATCACATAGGAATTTATAAATCATTATGAACATGGAAAACCTATAGTGGGTGAGCTCCTTATACCATTAAACCCATATTTTCTCACTCAAGCACTAGATCTTCCCTTGACAGGAGAGGAATATCACAAAGGTCTAAACTTTAAAGAGAAATGATGGACATTCTTCCTAGAAAGACAAAGGAAGGGATCCTTTAATAGGGAAAAATGAATTCCAAGAGATTCATTAAGAGATCCATGGTCAAAATTAGTGTTGATTATCCAAAAACATTTCACCTGTGACAACCGGTATAGTGTGGTCTATCTTTATCACATAAGGTTGCTTCAACACATGAGGGGAGAATCCGAAATCAATCTACCTTATTTCCTCCCAAGAAGCTTGACTCAAATTATAAACAGTGTCAAAAAAAAAAATGAAGAAAAGGAAGCAAACATTTATCATCAAGGATTAATCAAAATACTTGTGGAATATCAAATAAGAAATAAGGGAATGGTTTGGAAGGAATTTTTGGTTGAGAATCATCTTAAAGAGAAAAAAACAGAAGAAAAATTTGAACAATTGCATGTGACAAGGAGCATTCTAAATAAACATATGTATCCTAGGACTAGACCAAAGAAGAAGTGTGATAGTATTATGGTTGAAAAATAAAGATCCTTTATATCTATTCCTAGGAAGCCTAGGAGGAAAACACAAGAGGAGCCAAGTAACAAGGAAAAATACCCAAGAGTTGAAATTTTTGAACCTCCACCAACATCAAAACAAATTGATGAGATAATGGAAAGAATGCAGAGGGAAGTCCAAGAAGAACCTATGGAGAGGGACTCCTACTTTGAAAATTCTTGGGTAGGCACTACCTCATCTCATTCATATGCTAAGGAGACCATAGGAGAAGTTAGAGAGTTGCATAATGAAGAGCACCTTAAGAAGATAAAAGAACTAACAAAAGAATTGGAGGACAAAAAGATATTAGAAAGACAGTTGAAAAAGGAGAATGAGATGTACTGAGAAAAAAATAAAAATATAATAAAATAAAATAGGAAATTGACTAAGAAAATTGATAAGCTTGAAACTAAGAATATCCTCATATCTAAACTAGCTTACAGATGGATCAATGAGAAGAAGATATGGCAATAAAAATATGAGAGGAAGAAGGTGAAAGTTGTCATCTACAAGGAAGGGAAATATGAGTGTATTTATTGTCTTCTTCAGCCAACACAAGACGAGGCTACAGGATCAGGCACAGTAGGGGAAATATCACTCAGGAGATCCAAGTAGAGGAAGCAAGCATGAGGACATGCTTGAACATCGGCAAGGGGGAGATGTTGGCCCTCAATTTTGGTCATTTATGCCTATCATAAACCCACCTATTCACCACCATATTCCATATTATATCATCCATATATGCCTCATTTTAGCCTTATTATTCATATTCAGGTAATTAGATTAAGTTTTCAATTTTTAGAAATTTTTGTAAAAATTGGGTTTTAAGAGTATTTTTGGACTGCACTAAAAATTCCCATAATAGCTTCATTGAAGTCATATGTGTAGAACACTTGGGTGAGAGCTGAGCATATATTTGGAAATATTGGGAACCATGGATAGAAAAATACGTATTTTTTTAGTCAAACTAAGCTAAAACAAGCCCGGTCAACGCTGGTCAAACTTGACCTGTCATTCAGAAATCCCTAGGAAAAAGGGGAGAATTAGTATTTTTGGAGATTTTTCCTGATTTTGTGAAACATAATGGATGAGTTCAACCTACATGGATGGGATAAGGATGGATAGGACTGTTAGAGACATTATAGCTAATTTTTTTTATTATTTATCTATTTAAACCAAGTTTATGGGCCATTCAAGCATGTAGAATTTGTGTAATTTTCTATTGATACTTTTGAAGAATTTGAGATAATTTGAAGAACCAGTGCCATTTTTCTATTTTTGGTTCATTCTGTGAATGATTGATTAAGTTTTTTGTAGCTGAGAAGTTCTTCAAGTGTGCAATGCAAGGGTGGAGGGCCCCCACACCAAGCTAAGTACACTTTGGTTAAATTAACATAGTTTTAATGCAATAGTTCTAGCTTCAAATTTATTATTCAGTCATTTAAATGTGTGAATATTTTTCATGGTTGCTAGATGATTATTACTTTAACTCTAATTTTTATACGAAAGGAAAAACAAGAATTTAATTTAAATTAATTTTCTATCAAATCATGAACAACAACTAAAATTCATCCTCTTTAGTTTCCTTTCTTGAATCATTTCTTGAATTTCTATTTTTAATGCAGTGGTAATAATGTTAAAATAGAACTGTAAAGAAGGACAACCATGACCTCCTAAGTTAGGAGCATCTTCAGGCTTACTTTCTATACATCATAAACTATTGTTCTTGAGTTTCTCTTCTTGAAGATAATACTGTGGGGAAGGAAAACTAGGATCTCCTAAGTTAGGAGCCTCTTCCTTCACTTACTACATTTTGAATCAAAAAAAATTTAGTTAGATTTTATATTTGTAATATGCATTTCCATTAATCTTATAATTTAGAATATATTTGTAATATGCATTTCTTTCAACTTCTAAACTTTGTCTTCTAAAATATTAGGAAGATTCTAAAAAAAAACAACAACAACAACAACAACAAAATTTAGTTTTTTAGTTATGTTTCTTTATGCCTATAGAAAGAGATCAAAAAGGTAGATTTTCCAAAAAAAAAAAAAAAACCCAACAACTCAACCATCCATAGGAGCATGACCATCA